>APFE030213938.1:148503-167065 GCA_000404065.3 Pinus taeda | reverse complement strand
TACAAAGCCACAAAAATAACAATAGAGGGATTCTATGGGGCACAGTAATAACAATATGGGGGCAATAGGGGCACAAAAATATTAATAAGGGGTACAACTACCATAGCAATGGGGTAATCACTAGTATTATAGGGATCCAACACTGATGTATCAACTGGGAAGACAATCAAACGATCGTTAGAAGGATCCACTATGCCCAAAGCAGTTATTAGAGATTTCTTTTGATATGGGCATAACTAGAGTACTTCTAGCGTCAACATGGCGACAGGTGATTGTGCTAAGTCATCTACTAGATTGTATGTATGGGCAACTCGATTAGAAGACTTGTTATGGTGTAGTGGTCCCTTTGGGATCTTGGGAATGCCCTCAAATTTAGGTTGAGGGATTTGTAACGGACCATTTGGTGTCGTAAGAGGCTCAGCAAATGCTTTGGTTTTGGACTTAGTGGCGTAGAAAGTTGATGGCTTGTCATATTGATGTGACTGAGTTTGCAGGTTGATATCAGAGGTATTAACCTCGTCAGAATTCATCATAAGGATCTGGTAGTCACCAAGACCAGAAGGTTGGGGGGGATGGGCTCCCTAACCTTGCTGAGGTTGAGCAACAAAAAATCCTTGTTTAGGGAAAGGATTTGTAAGCACTACTAGTTGAGATGGCATACAATTCTGAGGTGATTTTTGGATGGGAGGTTGACCTCTAGAAGCTGCTTGAGCTTCCCACAATTGGCGCATTGGGGGTAAGAGAGGACACTCATGTGTATAATGGCCATGTACACCACAACATGCACAAGGATTTTTCGTATGAATAACCTTGTTCTAGTTGGGTTGGCTACCCTATTGCTGGTCATTGGTGTTAGGTTTTCCCTTGGGGCTCACTAGGTTAACTACCTTGATTACCCTGGTTACCCTTGTTACCTTTCCCTTTATTCTTTTTATTCGAATTTTTGGGATTGGTCGCACTCTGCTGTGCAAACACTTGAACCTGAGGGGGCGGTGGTTACTGGGGCTGAGGATTTATGGGAGGATGTGATGCTAATGATTGAGGGGATGGAGCGATTGGCTATGCATAAGGAGGAGCAACATTGTGGTAGACAGGTTGAACATTGGCTGGACCTGAAAACATGTTTCTAGTAGGAGGGGCATAAGTGTTGGAGGAACTGGTACCCCCCTGTGGATAGCCATAAATTTTTTGAGTATATGGCGAAGGGTGTGAAAGGGTTCCAACGATACCATTGACAACATGAGATGCCCCCGATGCATTGGCACCTCCAGGACAGGGGAGGTCTAGAATGAAGGTATAGACATAACCGGATTGCACATAAATCAGGTCATATCTTAGAGCGGTTTGGAGAACTTCTTCCTCTGTCTGAGGAAAATGGGACGCAATATCTTTTCCAATGGGTGATAAAAGGTTCCTAAGGAACCAATCTAGATAGACACGGTCTTTGAAGGGCGAGGCACGACATGTGCTCCTCCTTCATCGCCACTCTTGAACATGGTTGGAAAGGCAAGTGGTGAAGGACTGATGAAATGAGGTCAATAGCTCCATACCAGTGTCGTATCGGAGAGGTGACTGGAAATATGAGAGGAGCACTTTAGAAAGTGTCACGAAAATAGAATGAGATGCGGTGGGCTAGTCTACATACCATTTTGCAGCGTCTCCAGTGAGTGTGCATTGGAACAGCTGAAGACAAATGGAGTCATCAATAATGGAGTTGGATGAACACCACATCTGAAAGGAGCAGACGTGATTGGTAGGGTCCTCTTTAGAATTACCCTCAAACTTTGGGATGTCTGAGGGAAGCTTAGTTGGCATAAAATGCCAACTAACATCATGGTGTATTGGATCATTTATCAACTTGCTAAAATCTGGTAGACATAACCCAACCATAAAAGGGAGCATGGGGGTTATTGGAATGGTTCCTAAGACTGTTCTGCTTGATGTGACCATCGGGATAGAACTAGAGCCAACACTGGGTTGGGTTCCTACACCATTTGTTGATCCAGAAATGGTGATGATATCCAGTGAAGGAGGCTCAGAATCAGATGAACCAAGAGAAGAGTCAGTATGGGGACTTGCAAGGCTATGAACTCGAACCTGGTGAGGAGGAGTAATATGCCCGAGCAGAAACTGGGGATGAAGGCCTAAGAGTCTATACGAAAAACGCCTTGGTGGCGTAAGGGTGTTAAGACACACGTGACATGGAAATGGTGAAGGGAGATCAACAATATGCCTTTGTCTCGATGAGAGGAGAAAAATTTATTATGTTAATTCTTGGCTTGGCGGTGTAAATCAAGCACCCTTCGCTTAAGGTGTGCTTTTGTGTGCAAGTGTATTTACTAATTAATCCGAGATCGTGTTTGTTAGGCAGCAAATCCCCCTATAGCAGATTTTTGGGGGTTAAAGCCTAGTTTTGGGTCAATGTAATGTAAATACCCAAAAAAATGCAGGCGTGGAGCACAAGAGTCTAGGGTAGTCTGCCCTAAAATATTGTAATAGAATGTGTCGGCCTACCCATGGTCCGTGGACCATGGGAATGTATAAATAGAGCAAGGCTCTAAGGATAGAAAGCAATTTTTTAGTTTTGATCTGAAGTGATATGGGTTCTTGAATGCGAAATTCACTCTGAGTCTGTAAGTTCGAGTCGTGGTTGGTAGTAGTAAGAAAAGGATCTGTAGTTCAGTGCACAGAGGCCTGGTAGAGTTCGTAGCTGTGCGCGCAGACCACTATAGTTGAGTGCATAGGGTGGATTTGGGATTGTAACAGAACAAGAAGTTTAATAAAAGATAAGTTGATTCTAAAAGTATTATATCTGCTCGTAGATCTGTGTATTTATGCTTATGTCATGTTCTTATGCATCTCTTTATAGTTTCTTGTTGCGCGCACTAGTTATGAATATTGAATGATCAGTAAGAGTACTGGGCCCACAAAATTAAATAAGATCTATAATAATAAAACAGTAACGGTAAAGGATCTAAGACAACAACCCTTCGCACTCTCTATAAATCTATGTGAAGGTCAGACATCTGCGTGGAGCTGCGCTAGTGTGCTGGATCGGTTCGCAAACTTTCTAGACCTCATCAAGGCATCCCTAGGGTGCGGAAACCTGGTTCCAGCACCCTCCCATACTACCTTGGGTGAGACCTCAGTCTGTGCTCTGTGGACTGTTGCTGAAAGGGCCAGTAATTTCAGGATTTGTTTGGCTAACTTACTTCTAAACTTGGGTCAAGCCACAACAAGCCAACAAATGGTTCTGTTGCTGGGATCGGGATCTGCCTAAGGGATGTCTCATGTTGAAACACTAGAACCCTACAAAGAAGGAAATTGAAGATTGGTTGGATCAGAAGCTTCACAAGTTCGTAACACAGGAAAACAGGACTCCACAGATATCTAAGAAGAGGTGGCTAGATCGCTACATATATACGGAAATCTAGGAGATCTTCTTCACAATCTTCACTTCCAGGGAAGGTACAAGCTCAATCAACCGATAGTGTGCACCTTGGAGTTAGTATGCAGACTGAAGACATCAAAAGATAAGATCGCGTGAGTCATGGAACATTGGCTCGACTGGATAATAGGGGGGTTTATCACTGAGTTTGCGATAGACACAACTATGAGCTATAGAGAAGCAGAATGACGTTTTCTCAAAGGACCACGAGGTAGGTACATCAAATCCATGAATACTTAGATTAAGATGTTGTTATGTGAGAATCGGGTTATGTGAATACATTAATGATTGGAATGACGCGAAGTGGAAAGATTTACAAAGGGATCGAAGTGTTAGGAAACAATCCTTTAATTTCACCCCCGCGAGCGAGTGAGGAAGAGCGCACTTGGGTTTCCCTAAGAAGTACGCTCAATTTGATAAGGCAGCACATTCTGTAGTTATCACCTCCACTTACGCCATCACCCACTTCACCTACTTCACCTCCATCTTCAGCCACCCCACCTCTACCAAACCTGCAGTTTAGCATGGCGAGCGCGATCAAGATACCCGTATCCAAAGGAGTAGGGAATGAGGATCCGGACCAGTTTTGGTTCATGGTAAGAGCAATGTGGGAAGCCCAAGGAGTAATGAATGACAAAGATACATGGGTTCACAAGGCTCCTACAAAGGAACCTAAGTTTGACTTGGAACGTGCAAAGGAGACATTTATGGAAGCTAAGAAGAGCTTCGAAGAGGCCTTTACTTCAGGTACTAAGGATAAACCAGAGCCAAGAATGGATCCTTCTATGCTTACTACCTTTTTAGAGACATGCATGAAGCTTCTGTGCGATAATAAGGCAGTTAAAGGACTACACAAGCTGATCACTAGGTGCCCAGGGTCGGGTGAACCACACGTAGTCCGAAAACTAGGATAGCATACATTGCGAACCGAGAGGGAGATGAGATTAACGGCGCAGATTGGTGAATATGAAATGGATCAGGTAATCCTAGACCTAGGTTCAAACGCGAATGTGTTACCAAAGAAGACATGGGAATGCATGGGCAGGTCTGCATTACATTGGTCCACTATTCAATTACGGATGACAAACCAACAAAATATCTTTCCCATGGGAATGTTGCAAGGGGTAATAGTGGACATTGAAGGCACGAGCATGCAAATGGACTTTGAGGTGATAGAGATTGTTGATGACATCAACCCTTACCCTGCGTTGCTAGGAATAGACTGGGCCATGGATATGAATGGAGTCATCAACCTGAAGAAGTGGAAGATGATTTTCGAGAAAAATTCCCTACGTGTAGTAGCTTTGCTAGATCCAGCCGAAGGAGCGCGCTACACTGAACTTGTACGCGACGATGATAGTGACGATGAATTGGATTACATTCACCAAATAATGGTGCAAGACCAGGATCGGGTGAACACGACTATAGATGGGAGAATCTTATGGGAGCACAAGAGTTCCTATACTTCAGATTTAGATGAAGAAATAGAACGCTAACAGAACTAGTTGCACGAAGCAACCACGCTGAATTGCAACATGATGATTAGATCACTGTGGTGCGTGACGAACAAAGCAATGGAACTGCCAACATATGATGAGGACATAGGAGTGGATGAATTCTTAGACAATTGTGAAAGGGAAGTGCCAGAACAACAGCAGTACAGTGTGTTAGAATGGGCGTTTCACGTGACACCCCCGTGATGGTGGAATACACACCAAAACAATATTGGAAATTGGCGAGAATGTAGCAGACAGATGCGCTTACGATTTGGAAGTCACCAGCGATGAATGCGAGCTAGGTAGCTAGGACGAAGCAGTTTGTGTGCCCACCTGTGTCGATGGGTGCAGATGTGTGTTGTGCAAAGACCTCCGAAAATAAGAATCGAAAATCAAAACCCAACGCGGCAGCAAGGAAGGCAACGCACTCCACAAATATTCTGTGACGTAGTATTCAGAAAGCTATGTGGAGTCATGAACAGAGTTCACCAGATAAGATGAATCGACTGGGACCTGTGCGTACCAATGGTTTGATGGGCCTATAGGATATTCAGCAAAAACCAGAGCGCAGAAATGACCCCAACATTGATAGCAGACAGATGCGCTTACGATTTGGAAGTCACCAGCGATGAACGCGAGCTAGGTAGCTAGGACGAAGCAGTTTGTGTGCCCACCTGTGTCGATGGGTGCAGATGTGTGTTGTGCAAAGACCTCGGAAAATAAGAATCGAAAATCAGAACCCAACGCGGCAGCAAGGAAGGCAACGCACTCCACAAATATTCTGTGATGTAGCATTCAGAAAGCTATGTGGAGTCATGAACAGAGTTCACCAGATAAGATGAATCGACTGGGACCTGTGCGTACCAATGGTTTGATGGGCCTATAGGATCTTCAGCAAAAACCAGAGCGCAGAAATGGCCCCAACATTGATAAGAAGAGATGACACTAGGAGGACAAAGAAGAATCCCTAGACCATAGCTCTTGTAGTAAGGACAGGGTGTGAGGACCCGAGTAAAGGAATTAGGCAGTTACAAGAAGCCATTCGGTGAGGGAGCTTGAAACTTCACGAACTTGATGAAGAGTGGGCACAATTGAGAAAGAAAAGCGTGACATTGGACAAAGAAATCAGCGAACTGGAAACCAAAGTCATGCAAGCGGGCCGGGAGGAACTACACATGATGGGACCAAGTCTAGTTGGCCCTACTACTGCACTAGAAAGATTTGCGACCCTGCTATCATGGCTGACCACACCTTACTAAACAGGGAAGAGTACCATACAAAGAAGAACGTGATGCACTACCAGACGCAAGGGTATTTGAAGGGTGCCTGCAGCCCAAGCTAGCAGGAAATTAGAGCCTCACACTAGGGGTGCAACCACCTAACTATCTGTAGGAAGCACAGTCTCAGTGCTCCAAGCAGTTGAAAGAAGGTGCGGGACTATAAACAAGTTTGCAGGAGAGCTGGCGGAAAGGAGGTTCCGCACAGGGATAATATGTCACAGGGATCACTGTCATGCATAAGGGGTTGCACTTCTACGTGGATAGGCTGGGAAGTCACCGTTATGTCCTTGTTCATGATAAGAGGTCTAATTTAAGGTAGAAAGTAGCAGGTGGCAGGCCATTAAGACAAGAATCAAGAGCTAGATTCAAGATGATCTGCCACCAAGAAGGCATTAATGACTCAGAAGTGGAGGGAATGAGCGAATTAAAATTCAAACGTTACTATAAAATCCCTTGGGGTAGCCTAGAGGCAACACTTGCTTGTTTGAGATTTGAGCTAGTACAGAGTATTGAGCACCAAGCTACCTTGCCACCCGTGAATACGCGACCAAATGAATCCAGTGTAGAAAAATTGACGGCTACAAGAACCAAAGTACGATTTGCGGAAGTAACCCAGAGCCCCATGTGACCTAGGAGGAGCTTAGAGAGGTATCAGTTTCACCAGAGGTTCCCAAGTCCCCATTCACACTGCAACCGCAGAAAAACAAGTAGCTAATGGGGCCAATCCCGGTATCACCACGAAACCCACGAGTTAGTAAATTGTCCATGACGGAGAAGGGCAAAGCTGTCACCGTTGAAACAGAGGAGAAGGAGGAAGATTTGCAAGCCCTGATCGCCCAAATTGAGGCACAGGACGATGAGGTGGAGAATGTTTCCCAAGTACCTTCTGCGATAAAGTTACCGCCCTACATCCCCTCATGGAAAGGGGCAGCCAAGATATCAAAGGACCTGGAGGCCATGAAGAGTGTGCTCCAGACCCTGCTGCTTCCGGACAAAATAAGATTTGACAGTCTGCCGCTGGAATGAGTGCCTAATATAAAGTTTGAAGACTGGGACCTTGTGGATAGCGAGAAGTTCCCACAACTGGCCGCGGAGCAATTATTGTAGTAGAAATGGTTACGTGGTGTAGAGAAGGCTAGGTTACTACATCTGCGGTGGATACCCCACTACCACTGTGTGCCCATCACAATTTTTGTCATCTAGCAGCTACTGTGTCTAGTAAATGATGGGTATCTTTGGCTAGAGGAGCCTATTCCCATCACAACCAACTTGATTTACCAGATTTCTCGGCTGCCCATCAAAGGAAACAATCCCGCAGCCATAGCAGGAAAAAGCAGCGACTTGGCCCTTGCAGAAGTGATGAAGGCCAAATATAAGCTTGAGAAGAGGAAGCGAGGGTATGTAATAGCAAGAAACAAGGAAAAAGAGGTGCACGTAGCCACCTAGCTGTTGGCTGGCAAGCTAATGAGGAAATGTTGCGCAGACGAGGTGCCAACATCTGTAATTGCGTTGGCAGAGCAATGCGTAGAGGGGGTCCTGTTCAACTGGCTGCAGTTTCTCAGCGATGAATTTTTGACGAATTGTAGGGAAGCCCAGGAGTAGGGTAAGACCTTCCACTACATGTGGGTGCTCTTATCCATCCTTTTGGTTGTTGGGGAGCTGCCAGCAGACAGCCAGTTTCCCACTGTTGAGAGGAACCTACCCGAGGCCGTGAGGTACACCTCGCACTGGGCAACGAAATATGCGACGAGGATTCACGAGATAAAACTGTTTTGGGCATTCGTAGAGGCAAGCTTACGAACATGGATCAACCGTAGGCCACACTTGTCCCCGAAAATATATAACAGTTTACAAAGCGTGGAAGAATTCAAGGTGGATATGCATAACCTGTATATCTGGGCGTGCAAGGATCCAGCCAGAGCATGGGTAAAGTTGCCATTCATTGCCACAGATGATGCAATCTTCGAAGTGATGGTGTCATGGTCTCCAAAGTGGCATGCCCTGGACTTGGCAGAACTGGAAAAAATCACAGCACAACAAAGGAAGAGGGAGACCAAGCTATGCATCGCGAAGCTGGCAGAAATAAAGTGTCAAGAATAGGAAGCAGCCACGCAGTAGAAGGTGGCTTAGGCAACAACAATAGAGCAAACGACACAAACCACAACCGCACCCACCAAAGAGACCAAGAAAGGTTAGGAAATGTCCATGGAGTAGGACATACAGGGGGAGGTTGAGACACAAGAATGCCCGGACCTTACAACAAAATCGACCCAACTCAAGAGGCCACACGTCTAGGAAAAGCTAACTGCATGCAGAAAGACAAAGACAACAAAGACCATGGAGGGAGACCTTGTTGATAGTAGCGAACCAGTTCGCGATGTCACTAAGGATGCTCTGGAAGAGTTGATGACGGAACAGACAACTGTGTTGGGGGCACTCATAGCATATTTGCAGGCATTACAGGTGCGACCCCCAGGAGTGATGACACTACACCTTGCGGAAGGTGTAGTCGAAGCTGAGTAGATGTTGCACGACCGCACAACAAACACTTTGGTGTTACCAGAAGGCGTCATCTTAGCAGAAGCCAAGGGTGACATGAGGGGCTGGGGGTTGAATTTGACCGCCCTTCCTAGAGAAGCCCCATACCAGCTGCAGGATGGGGTAACTGCTGAGCTTCGCGCCAGGGAGGGCCGTGCTCTCCAAGTCTTGGGCGAGCAGAAGGTAAATTTAGAACAACTCAGCCTACAGTGCGAAAAATTGGTCGCCAAAAACCAGGGATTAGAACAGGCAATGGAGGAGGCCTGTAGCAGCATTCCAGAGTTGGTCGTGTTGGCGGCACTCCCCACCGCGGAAAAGATTCACCAACTGGCAGCTGGAGTCCTCAGGACCCAGGAGGAGGCCAGAAAGGTTCAATTGGATTTGAACTTGCAGATCACAGAGCTACGACTGAAGATGCAACCCTCTACACCCTTGGAAGTCAGAGAGAAGCACCACCGCACCATTCAATCAAGGTTGAAAGAGATAGAGCACATTGTACAGGACTGTACGGGATTGTTAGACCAGTTCCTCCTCTCGCTCACTTCATTGTAGGAGGACCCAACACTACATCAGTTAGAAACAAAAGCGTGGGAATTGTAGTAGGCCTATGACAATGTCCGGGGGACCGCGTAAACGATTTTCCCTTACTTAGTGATTGGCCAGGATTAGGGAGGCCTAGGCTCTGAAAGAATAGGTGGACACTGCACGATAGAAAGAAGCAGGGCTTAAAGCATGCATCCAGCCTTGGCTTGAGGAAGCATTCACGGTCACTGCCACGATCGAGGGGAAGCTGGCCCAGATGCAGGACACATATGCACAAAGGCAAGAGGGTGCCTCTGACAACGATGCATCAGAGAGTCGCAGACAATTGATTCAGCAGACAGCGGAGGAATGTGTGGTAGACGTATGCGAAGCACGGAAGTTGTTGGATGGACTCCAAGCAAAGATCACCACACCAGCTTAGTGACTCGGGATGAATCACGATGATTGTGTTAGGGGCTTGTTGGGCAGTGAATCCTCCCATAGTGTATTTTTGGGGCTTAAAGCCTAGTTTTGGGTCAATGTAATGTAAAGACCCCACAAAATGTGAGCGCGGAGCACAAGAGTCTAGGGTAGTCTGCCCTAAAATATTGTAATAGAATGTGTCGGCCTACCCATGGTCCGCGGACCATGGGAATGTATGAATAGAGTGAGGCTCTAAGGGTAGAAAGTAGTTTTTTAGTTCTGATATGAAGTGATATGGGTTCTTGAATGCGAAATTCACTCTGAGTCTGTAAGTCCAAGTCGTGGTTGGTAGTAGTAAGAAGAGGATCTGTAGCAGAGTGCGCAGAGGCCTGGAAGAGTCTGAAACTGTGTGCATGGACCCCTGCAACTGAGTGTGTAGGGCGGAGTTGGGATTGTAACAAAACAAGAAGTTTAATAAAAGATAAGTTGATTCTAAAAGTATTATATCTGCTCGTAGATCCATGTGTTTATGCTTCTTTCATGTTCTTATGTATCTCTTTACAGTTTCTGGTTTATCACACTAGTTATGAATATTGAATGATCGATAAGAGTACTAGGCCCACAAAATTAAATAAGATCTATAATAATAACACAGTAAGGGTAAAGGATTTAAGACAACAACCCTTCGCACTCTCTATAAAGCTACACGAAGGTCAAACAGCTGCGCTAGTGTGCCGGATCGGTTCGCGAACTTTCCAGACCTCATCAAGACATCCCTAGGGTGCGGAAACCTGGTTCCAGCACCCTCCCATACTACCTCGGGTGAGACCTCAGTTCGCGCTCCACAGACAGTTGCTGAAAGGGCCGGTAGTTTCGGGATTTGTTTGGCTAACTCACTTCTGAACCTAGGTTAGGCCCCAATAAGGCAACAATGTTTGTAAAAAAGAAAAAATCTTGCTAAAAATAAACTAAAATTAACAACAGAAAATGAACAACAAAATAATTAACTAAACCCCACCCAAACTGGGTTTGCAAACATTGTGCTGGTTGGTGGTAAAATCGATTGAAAAACACACTAAAAAGGTCAAGAGATCTAATTATTGGTGTGACTAGGATCAAATGACACTAGGCCGTTGGGAAGTGGTGCAGCTACAACAAAAAACTAGAGAGGAAGATCGCTGCAAAAAATAAGGAGATGGGTGAAAAATCTAGGGTAATCGATGGGACCCTAAGGCCAATGACCAAACAAGGTTTAAAATGAAACTATGGATGGAAACAACCTATCTTTAGAGATTTGAAACAGAAGGGTACATATCTGGAAAATATGGTTGAAAGTGTCACAGAAACTTAGAGTTCTTACTCAGCTAAACTCCTCCTATAAAGGTGGAAGCGTAGTAGAAGCCCTAAGGGGCTAAATTCCACTTCGACGAGTAAATCAGAGTAGATCAAGGCCTAAGCGAGATGAGACATAGGTCAAACAACCCAGCAGGCAGCTGTCGGCAAAACCTAGAAACAAATCTGATAAAAACCCGGAAACCCTAAAAATCACAAGTACTAACCTGTTTTTAGAGGGGATCATACTTTTTGGGATAAAAGGTGCACTATGGGCTCTAGATCACACTTTTTGGGCTAAAAGGTGTGATTTCTACTCCTTGATTCCCGGTCGGCAAATCTAAAAAAAAAGGTCATCTCTGTCACAGCTGGTTCCTGTGACCTGTGGAAAGGACTATAAAACTTGCGAAAGTCAGAAATTTGACAGATCTAGGGCTAAAAAGCTAGTAAACAACATTAAGAGACTAAAAAAAGAAGAAACATGAGCTGAAAACTGAAGGTCACGCAGGTTTCTGGATCTGAAGTATAAAACCAGTGGATTCACCAATTTTGTTGTAGTGTTTTCTTCTCAAATATTTATGAAAAGAACCCACTTAAGACTGTGGATGACAAACAATCTCAACAATATAAATGGCTGCTAAAGATTGTAGATCTGCAGCAACCCATAAAAACAAAACCTGCCAAAGTCCTGACCTATGCCAGAATCATAGTTAAACAACAAAGAGAAACAATAATAACTCCTATCATCCAATGGAGACCAGATATACAAAGAATAGATTTTATTATAACACCTATGAAGGGAAAAAATAAATTTTACTAGTCCCCCTCTATGGGATGGGTTCTTGGCTATCCTCAAACATATTCATCTTGTGTAGATTCTCTCTCCTCTGTAATTTGAAAAGCCAACAAAATAAAATGATTGAGCTCAATGGGAACTCAAGTGGCAGAGAAATGGTGTGCGACAATGAAAATAATCAGAGTTATAGCAGTGAGTGCAACAATGAAAATAATCAAAATTGAATAATGAATGGAAATCCCTTCTATTTATAACAAAATATTGAGTTATCTTCGAATAATGAGCAATAATAAAATATTATTAACCCCATTCTTGGAATAACAACTTGGAATATTTTATTATATTTGGTTAGGAGGGATAAATAAATAAATGATTTATTTATCATCTCAAGAAATTGGTTAAGGAATAATAAACAAATAATGATTTATTTAATTATTCCTAAGGGATTTAATCAAATTTGACAAGGAATAATAATTAAACAATGGTTTAATTAATTATTCCTAGAATAAAATCAAATAAATAGTTATTTATTTAATTATTCTTCATGGGTTTAATTATAAGTTACTTAACAAAGGTGATTATTAAGTAATTTCTCATAGTGAAAGCAATTTTACTATGGTAAAATCGACTTTACATGGTGTAATTCGATCCATCTAGTAAATTATGTTAGATGATCAATCTTTTGGTGATAACACCATTCTTGAACACTGCCTCAACTTTGGAGAAATATTGGTGGTTCTCTGTAGGAAATTCAATAATGTAACCTTCCAAAGTCGTTTGGACCCAAAAGTCAACAACTCTAGTTAACTCAACATCTATCCAGTGCAACACATCGAAATAAGTTGTAGACTAATTCCTAATTATTCAGCCACAACTTCCAATTCCTTCTTTATGTTGCAATCTACTCAACCAATTATATAGTTCATCATGGAATTCACACCAAAAAATATTGTATTGATCGCATGCAAGTTTTGCAAATGGTATTCCTTTATAACCCAATATAAGTTATTCGTTCCCAACTGAGCTTGTTGTAGAATAAACAAGTCATGTTTCTCATACCATCACTCCTGAATATCCACCCTGAGAATCCTTGACAGCATGATCTAAAGCCCCTCGGAATGCTCAAATTCCCTACAACAGAATGATTTGTTGGTAGAAAGTTTAACTTTAAAGACCTAGGGTTCGACCTCAAGTTGCAAATAAAGATTTCCATCATAGTCTAGCACAATGTCAAAATTTTCATTCCTTTGAAAGGGAAAAAAGTCTCACCCAAGGCATGCCAAGAGTTTCAATTGTGTAAGGAATTCTAGGTAGCGTCAAGATTCGAACCATTATATGAAATATGCATTGTCTTTGTAGTCATTCAAATATCTTCAAGTATTCAAATATAAAGCAATCACAAAGACGTATAACAAATAATATACTAAAGCATCATTATAGAATTTATTTTAAAAGTGAACCCAAGACATAATCATCATGTACAGGTACACCCCACTACTCTCCTTTTATATTATATCAAGGTCGGTCTTTACAATATAGGTCTATGAAGATTATACAAGACCTACCCAGGATCACACCAAAATGAAACGAGACAAGGTTAAATTACAATTACAATATGTGGGATCTCATATATCATTATGAAAGCATTTTGGCATAGATCCCTCTATTCTCTTCTTCATTCAGCTCGATCCATGCATCTTTTATAGATTGTTTCTTTATCTTGATCTTTCTATTTTGAAATAGCCCAACTTGATCCCTTTATTAAAATCTAGTTGCTTAGTCCACTCTCGCTTTGATTCCTTTAAAACTAACACTCAGATCATTCTTTTGTGGCTTTGGAAAATCTCGAGATAACCTCATTCTCTCCTCTTCTTATCGCTTTCTCCATTTTTTTTTCGACTTCCCTCTTGTTTTTCCATTTACTTTTCTTACTTTTGTTGATCATTTTCATGACTCTTTTTTGGCCAAAAATTGATCAAAATTGTCCAAACACAAAGGAACCAACATAAATTGGCTCATCAACCATGGTTAGGATTATACAACCTTCTTCTTAAAACTATTCTTGGATTCCTACAACTTCCCACACATAACCAAAAATACTTTCTCTTATACCAATATGATCTATAATCTACCATGAATATTCCACTAGAATAGTTTGTCACCAAAGAACTAATACAATAACTCTATTCTATAATATGGAGGTTATTTTCTTTTAGATCGTGGATTATTAATACCTAATTTTCTGCTTAGATGCGTCAAAAAAATGAAATGCAAAAAAATAAAGGGAAAAATACACCTAGACACCTTGCATAAATAAACACAAGTTTTACCCTATAAATTCCTTACAAGATAAAATCCAACTAGAAGGCTAGGTTGCTCTACTCTCTTTTCTTTAGTGTGGAAATGTGCAAGTACAAAGAAACAACTACTCTCTATTGAGTTACCTAAGACGATGTGCCTATGAGGTTGCTACAAAAAATTAACCCTTTTCTCTTTTCTCTAACTTCCCCTCTCTCAATGATTTTCTCAACTGTGGAATAAAATGCAATAACATAGCATGGAACCCCTTTTCCTCTTAGAAACTTGATATTTAAGATTTTCTGATAACCATCTAGTGGTAAGGTTTTGACCTCTTCATGCATCAATTAGAGTTAAAATTTTGAATCCTTTAGAATCTTCTTGAAATTCCACACATGGATAGGCCCATATGCATGAATAATGAGGGTTGATGTGGCATCTATTTGTATTGTTCTTGTGAACATTCTAGGTCAACTTGTGAGAGGCATAATGTTTGCATATAAGCTCTGATTGACACCATTATTGAGCCATTGGAAAGGTTTCCAAGTGTATATCAACATCAAGGGGTAATTTCATAAGGAATATAACTTTTGACTCCAAAATTTCCATTTGATGCCTCAAAATAACTATGGAAGGTATAAAACACATGTTGAATTGACCTTGGAAGTTGATTCCTCCATATTTTTTTCCACTCTAAAAGCATCAAGATAGATGAAAATAATATAATGATCTAGTATGGGTTAGGTATTTTTTTCCATCATACAAATGAAGGTAGGAGAACCTAACTTCTGCTAGACATGCATAGACAATGTGCATGAATGCGACATCATTGATAATGTAACAATGAATCACAATGTTCTTAAAAGTGATTGGAAGTTGGAAGGTAATTTAAGTTGGTGGATGAGGCTTGGATTTGTCAATATCAAATGTGATCATTCTATCATCTAAGGGATCAACCACACTCAATTCAAGTATGGAATATTTCTTTTATGTAGGACAAGTCTAGGGAACTTCTTCAGATGACACATCCATGTGACATTGAGATAAATAATCAACTATATTAGAATTATTGTCATATTATATAAGGATTATGTGTATTACAATGTAAAGGAACCTTTAACACTTTAGGGGAAAGATCAGCAATAGGTTAGGGAATTGTTGGTGTCCCAAATTGCCCTATTTTTTACCCCATTTTAACCTTTGTTTTTTTCTCAACATAGACCTCTCTTTCCTGCACTAGTCCAAGATAACTACCTATTACTGCACATGCTTTGTATTTTACATTAACATTTATTAAAGTGCTTTATTAATTATTTTTATATGGATTTCATGCCTATTACATACCTCTTGTAACTTATGTTAATTTCCTAGAAGTAATTGATAAACTTAGTATTAATTATGATTAAGTATAACTAGTGCAAGTAGATTCATGCACCACCACGAGGACTGTCTGAGATTTTTGTGAGCCAAATCTTTCCATGAGGATGGGTTTGATCCTTGACTTCGAGTTTAGTTGTTGATGAATTAAAGAAGGATATCAGTGGTGCGCAATCAGGGAATGTTTTCCAAAGTTATTCTACGGCCAAGTGAGATACATGTTCCATTATAACTGCTGGTTAATTTTGTAATTTCGGTTGTTAGTCTGTTCGACTGAAAGGCTTGAATAAGAAAATGTCTATAATTAGTGGAAAATGGCTAAGGCCAAAAGGATGTGTAAGATATAGATCATAGGTAGGACTAGCTAGCGAACCATCGACTGTAATTTCATTTTCATGTAATCTGGGTATCGCCTCAGTTATGGGGCTGGACTTGCATTGTTATGTACATTTGTTGAATCGAGTAATACAAGAAATCTACCATGATTTTTATACACAGTGTTTAATTTATCTTTGATGCATATTTGAGTGCTAAGCCTTTTCGTTTCTTAGATGAGAAATGAGCTGGTTGGCTAGGGCCCAGCCAAACCAACTCGTTTACCCCTTGTACTTTTGTTGTTCAGAAAGGCAGTGCGAATATTGTTAGGATATTCCGACACATAGGAATAGTTAAGTATAACTTGGTCTAGTATAGAGTTAGGTAAAATGTGTTTCTTTACTATGTACATTTGTAACTTACAATCCAACGGTCATGATATGTAGTGATCCGACGGTTCATTCTGTCCTCGGTATTACCGACACTTGATCCATGGCTTAACACCTGATTGGTCCATGAATCTTATTTAAAGTGCATGGAGGGTCATTTGTAGGTTAATCGTTCACGAGAGAAGCTTATGTAAATTTTCATTCTTTTATTAATAAATTGCCTGAAGTGGCCGCGTTGGCTCAAGCCGTGGACTATTTCCCTCTTTGAGGGTTTTAACCACGTCCAAAATACTGGTGTATTGATCTGTGATCTGTTTGTGAGCGGTGTCCTTTGGTGTTCTGTCTGAGGAACTTACCCTGTAAATTCCTACATGGTATCAGAGCTATTTGAGGGTCGCGTCCATTGGTGATCCAAATCTGAAGCCAGTAGAACTGCATCTGACTGCCATCTCCTAGATCTGCTGTTTTTGACTGCTTTCGGACCAAGAGGAATGCTCTGTTGTGTTGGGAGCATCTGTTCTAGTGAGGAACCCCTTTCGTTTCACACGAAAAGGTTTCCGGTAGCCCTATCTGCGTCATTTTTAAGATCTGGAGGTATACAGTGTTTATTTGCAGTTTACAGTTATTTTTCTCTCTGTTTATTATTTCGGTCTATTTAGCTTATTTTTTATTACCGGATCTATACCTTTCATTTCTGTGTATGCTCTTTTCCCTGCGACTTTGTGTGATCTGGGCAAATCAGAAACATAAAGGAAGGATTTTTCTCATGCGTATGCTCTTTTCCGCTGCGCCTTAGTGTGATCTCGGAAAATCAGAAACATTGAGGAAAATATTTAGTTTCTGGGTAAAGCTAACATTAAGCCGTAAGGTTTGTTTTTTTGTATGTCCGTGTTGGGTTTTGGGTTTTTGTTTTGTAGGAAGAAAAAGAGCTTTCTTAAGCAAGCACGCAATCCAAAGCTTCAGTGACCAAAAAAAGCAAAGCCCCCCCCCCTCTCTCTCTCTCTCTCACTCACTTGGTTCAAAGCTAATTTATGAGAGTAGAGGTCTTGGGTTCAAATCTCCTTTTTTTGGAAAATGTGCATTTTTTTTCATTTCCGCACATTCCCGCACTTCGTCGGCGCCTTCATCAATTTTTTTTCAAAAAGCCATAACTTCTTCATATGGAAGCCATTTTCAGAGCCGTTTTTTTAAACCAGCCTAATTTTTCAAGATATTTCCATTGAAACTCTTAGTTTCAGCATATTTAGCTTCAGTTTCTGTTAAAATGGAAATTCCATGCCAAGTTATTCTTGACAGCACCAACTACTTCCAATGGTGGTCCTACATTGTGGATTTACTTAGAAGTAAAGGTCTTTACAGAATAGCCTCAAGCCAAGAAACCAAACCGAAAGATGAAGATAAGGCAGCTAAAAGGGAAAATAGGCAAGATCAAGCACGTGGGTTGATAGGGATGTCTATTTCTCCAGATCTTAGATTCCATATTGCAGAACTTGATACTCCTGATAAAGCAATGGAGCAGCTTACTAAAGTTTTTGGAATCAAAAATGAACTTTGAGCCCATCAACTTGAAAATGATTTGCTTACATTGGACCCCAATAATTTTCTTGCATTGAAGATTTTTTGTCCAAATTCAAGACCCTTAGATTTCTCTTGGAAGGTGTTAAGGTTAAGAAAGAAGATAGTAACCTTATCTATTCCATTCCATTCTTACTAAGTTGGGACCAGCCTACTCTGTGTTTGTTTCCACCTTCCATTCTACAACAGAAGCTTTCATTTCTCAAGGACAAACCTACAAGTCCCCTTCCTTTGATTCTTTTTATGATTCTTTAATAAGAGAACAAGAAAAACTCTTACACCTTAGTCTTCTTAATCTTGGAAACTCTTCTAAGAAAGCGTTAGCTGCCCAACAGCAACCAAATTCAAAGAATCCTAAGAAGTCATATCCTAAAAGGAATGGTCCTAAACCAAAAAAGGGTCCTAAGAAATTTCAACCTCAAAATGAAAAATCATTTCACCAGATGATAAGGAAAATGAAAACAAAGGGAAGAATACTGATAAACATTGCCACTTTTGTAATCGAGATGGCCAGTTAGAATCTAAATGGTTTAAGAAGATGGAAGCCTTGGAAGTAGCAATGAATAAGCATAACATCCATTTGGAGAACTCTTCAAATTCATCTTCAGGAATGGCACTTTCTGCATGTGGTTGTCAAGCATCTCGGTCTGGCTATGCACTAAATGTATCTTCTTCCTCTCATTCTCATGAGTGGATCATTGATTCTGGAGCTTCTTATCACATGGCCAAAAACAAAGCCTTGTTTTCTTCTTTAAATGATTGTAACACCAAAA
>APFE030213938.1:28030-145094 GCA_000404065.3 Pinus taeda | reverse complement strand
TTTCATTCTTTTATTAATAAATGCCTGAAGTGGCCGCGTTGGCTCAGGCCATGGACTGTTTCCCTCTTTGAGGGTTTTAACCACGTCAAAAATACTGGTGTATTGATCTGTGATCTGTTTGTGAGCGGTGTCCTTTAGTGTTCTGTCTGAGGAACTTACCCTGTAAATTCCTACAAATATTTCCTTTTCCAGCTACGTGGTGTGATAGTTTTGATATTTATTTGTGAAATTCTGGTTTAAATCTCTTTTGTAGTGAAAGTGTGAAATGGATCTATGGCTTTGGGAGTTAGTTGAGTTCATTTCGTTTATGAAATCCCTTTCTCGCATTTTATTTACTCTCAATCATTGTCTCAATTCCCTTTCGCTCAGATCATGCAGGAAGCTCTTTCCTACACTAGTTCATGCAGTTGCCTGCACTTTGGTTTAGTTTTCATTTTGCAACAAACATTAAATTACTTTCCTACATATTATTTCCAATTATTTTCCAAGCAAATGAACTATTAACTTCAGTAATTGTCTTCAGCATTAAAAGTATATCTCCAGAAGATTTGAGAACAGTTGCATGAATTTATCATAAACATGTCATTCTTGCATTTTATGTCTTATGAACAAAGAACATAAACACTTCGAGCGTATTACCAAAGTTAGTTGACTACATGCAAATCAATTAGACTATTGTCTTGATTCCTTTGGGTTGCTTTCATTTCATGAAGTTTACTTCCTTTGCAAGATTTAATTAATTAAAGAATTTATTTTCCACAGATAATTTACTTCAGGATTTCATTTGCAGTTACAATTCTTTTTCAACACATCTTCCAGTCCTTTCAAAAGTAAGTTGGAAACTGGGTGAAGGAAACTCTACCTCGGTGCAAGAGCTGGTCTCTAGTCACATAAAAAAAGTGCTATAATCCCTGAAGCTAAGAGCACCTTCACTAAAACATAAATCTTTAGTAAGGGAGGTCAAATATAATTTTACATAGAGGCACTATACCTGCACTAGTGCAAGAAGATTGCAACAGTGAAAGAACAGGTTGTTTATGTAGAAGGAAGATCAAGAGGAAAATAGATATCTAGAAGGGCCCACTTTTCAAACTATTAGCCATCCATCTGAAGATGAACATAGCATTTTATTCTAGCATTTAAGATTGTTTCAGTTGTGTGAAAACACCTTTACTTGATTTACTTGCAAATTGTTCTTTTACATTCTAGCACTAGAGTTGCTTTGGTGTCAATCGCCTTTACGATTGTTTTATGTCTGATTCTGCAAGTATTTCCTTTAAGAATTAGGATTAGGAATAGGAAAAGTTCATACCACTTCTGGCATTTCCTATGCTTCATCTCTAAGTTTACAAAACCCCCGGGTTGACAATTAAGTGTTGAGGAGTTTGCTTAAGTGCAATTCCTGCACCCAACATTTTGGCGCCATTGCTAGGGTGGTGATTTGAATTGGTAAGAATTTTCCATTTTTTAAAATAGGGTAAGTCTGCTATTATTTTTTCCTGCAGTGTGCTTCTATTGTTTGAAGGAATTTATAGGTGATGATTTTTTTTTTTTAAATTGCAGTGTTTATTTGAATTTTGTTTTGTCACTTTTTGAAATGAATGCCTAAAAGAGGTATGGGTCCGAAGCCCACTAGGGGCCAAAGAAATATTGACAAATATGAAACCAAAATTCATATTGGGCCTTCTTTTGCAGGCAGAAATTCCAAACAAACTCATACTCATCACGCAGGAATAGTCCAACTAGGCTCTAGTAGCAGTCGTCCAAGTGTGACACAGCCCGTAAAGGGGAAGAAGGGCATTGTTGGAATTCACAATCAACCTTCTTAGTCGTTAAGAGAAATTTGTGTGGAAGAACAACAATGGCAGACATGGAAGACCATGCAAAAGGAAGTGGTGAAAATCAGGTAAATGAGGAACAGTCCACTTTCGAATTCCCGATTGTGAATCCTAATATACAAGTACAAATGAAAAATATTTCACCATCAACTCTTCCTCAATTTTAAAGTAAGGTACATCACAATTCACACTCTTTCTTATTTGAGTTTGATATTTTGTGTAGAAGTTATGATTACTCATCTCATGCCCAGAAGTTAAAGTTGTTTCCTGCAACTCTCAAGGACGCAACACTCCGTTGGTTCATGGGGCTAGGAGGAAACACTATAAATTCTTGGGAGTGAATGAAGAGAGTGTTCTTATCAAAATATCAGGAATATTGTAAAACTAGAGATATTCAAGATGAAATCTTTACTATTTTGCAAAATGATGATGAAATGCTAGAGGACTACTTGGAGAGATTCTTGTACATCCTCCAAAGGTCAAAGCACAAATTTGATCTAAGTACCATTAGAACCTTTTTCCTACGTGGGATTACTGATGATGCTATAAATAATTTAAATCTGTTAGGACAAGGGGATATTTCTCAAAAAACTTTTGATCAGATATGTGACTTGTGAAGGAAATTCTCGAGGAACTAATATAGATTTGGTAAAGGAATTCGAAATAGAAACAGGAAAATCGAATATATTGATGCTATGATTATTGGATTAGAAAACAAAATGGAAATATGAAAATTGAAATAATGAATAATGTTAGTAAACAAATAAACTCTTTGAATTTTCAGCAAAAACTTGTAGAAGAACAAGAGATATTGTCTATTTTCTATCCTAAATGTAGAAGAACGCATCCTTTAAGAGAATGCCCTCTCAATATTAAAGAAACTAAGAAATGTGTAGTTTGTGCAGATAACAATGCTACAGAAAAATGTCCCTCCATACCAGGGCTGAAAGTAGTACTTGAAGGGGGACAACTTGAAGCTGAAACACTGCATGCTATGGGAGCATGAAGAAATTGGCCTCAGGTAAGTGTAGGTATGGTTCCTGAACCTCCACCACATCTTTTTGGTTATAATGCACACTCATATTCCTATCCTAACATTGGTCACTCTCAACATTGGCAGCATGGGAATCAATATCAGTATGGACAACCCTCCCAATCTTTGCAACAAGGATGGAGAGGACCAAACCATTCACATAATTACTATCCTACAACTATGAAATCATACCCTCCTACATATGCACCTTACCCAATGCCTCAAACATCATTACCTCAACTGAGTCAACCTATGCCACCATTACCTTTACCTCCACCGTTTCGACCTTCTCAGTTTCCTGCTCAACCTTTACCCAACCCCAATAATAAAGTGGTACAAATGATCCATTCTATGAACCCACTTTCTTCATCTAGATATCAGACTATTCTAGTTGGAGCCAGTGATCTCCAATTGAGATAAGGGAAGGTAGTAACCTCAGAAAATCAAAAGCAACCTATGGTGATTATCAATGAGAAAGGAGAGGAGGAAAATCCTGAAAATTTTGAAAAAGATGACACCATTCAGCCTATCCCTGTACATTCTGAGCCCTTCTCATCTTCTTCCAACCGGCCTCCCTATCTAGAGAGGTTAGTTGTGGAGAAGAAAGACCCCATTCCTGAGTCTAGCCTGGATTATGAGCTTAGGAACCTTTTCATAAGGTACCTTTGCTCCAAGCTAATCAAAAAGATCCCCATCTTTACAAAAATCATTAGGGAACTCTGTCTCAAGAAGCCAGGAAAGAGAAGATTGGAACCTCAAACTATTCAATTTGTTGGTAGAGCAGTAGAGTTGATGATGGGTTGTATGCACATGGAAAAATATATCGACCCTGGAAACCCTATTGTCTTTGTTCAGATAGGTTATTTCCTTGTCTCCAATGTACTTATAGACCTAGGGGCAACCATTAATGTTATGACCAAGAAAACCATGGATCAAATTGGATTAGTCCATATTCGTCCTACTCCCACTGTGCTTGAACTGGTGGATAGATCTAAAATCAAGCTAGAAGGGGTGTTGGATGATATGATCGTTTCCCTAGATTCTTGGGAATATCCCACAGATTTCATTGTGCTTCAGCCAAAGAACCCTGTGGGAGGCCATCCCTTGACCTTGGGATGACCATGGCTTGCTATGGCCAATGCTTATATCAAATGTTGTTCTGGTGATATGTATATTTCCCATGGAGATTCCATAAATAAGGTCACTTTATATCCACCCGCTAGATCCATTCAGGAGCTCCGAGACACTTTATGGTTAGACTAGAGTAGTGATGAGGAGACTTAGCCTGTTTCCTTGATACACCAGAATGTTGAGTCCTCATAGGAGGGTGAGATTCAAGACTTCATGAACAATCTAGACACCATGCCTAATTTCGAGTCATTCAGTCAAATTTTTAGTCTAGATTTTCAGGAAAGATATGACTCTCTACCTCCATCACCACCATCTCTAGTGACACCTTTGTGTACTCTTGAGCCTGATACTACTCTTGTTGAGATTAGTCTAGGTAAATCCTTGTATATTAGTTCAGACATGGATCCTTCTCAGCAAGAGAAACTTTTGAATTTGTTGTGAAACCATCTCGATGCCTTTGCATGGGGTTATGAATATATGAAAGGCATCCCTCCTAAAACTTGTACACACCATATCTATATTCAGGATGGAGCCCGACCTGTCTGACAACCCCAAAGGCGAATGAATCCAGCTCTAAGAGATGTTGTAAAGGAAGAATTGCAAAAACTCTTAGATGTTGATTTTATCTATCCCATCTCTGACAGCCAGTGGGTCTCTCCATTAGTATTAGTCCCAAAGAAAGATGGGAGATGGCGCATTTGTATTAACTATAGAGAATTGAATAAAGCCACTCTGAAAGATTACTTCCCCCTTACTTTTGTCGATCAGGTACTCAATACCCTTGCTGGTAAAAATACTTTTCTTTTCTAGACAACTTTAGTGGATATAACCAGATACAGATAGCACCTGAGGATCAAGACAAAACCACTTTTACATGTCCATGGGGTAGATTTGCTTACCGAGTACTTCCCTTTAGGTTATGTAATGCCCCAGCTACCTTTCAAAGGGTAGTCTTGGCTATTTTTGATGACCTTGAGTGCGTATAAATCTATATGGACGATTTCTCTGTGTTTGGTGATTCATTTCAGGAAGCCCTCAAGAATCTAGAAAAAGTGCTTCTTTGCTACCAAGAATCTCATCTCGCCTTGAGTGATAAGAAATGTAGATTAATGTGCAAGGCGGGAGTGGTTCTTGGCCATCTCATTTCTGACAAAGGTATCCAGGTTGACCCTACAAAAATAGAATTCATTTTGAGTCTTCCTATACCCAAAACTCAAAGGGAAGTGAGAGGTTTTTAGGACATGCAGGCTACTATAGGAGATTCATTGAGAATTTCTCAAGGATAGCTACCCCCCTTTTCCAACTTTTGGCTAAAGATAGTGAGTTTTCTTGGTCCACGGCTTGCTAATAGTCATTTGAGACATTGAAGGAAAAATTAGTCCATGCACCAGTTTTGAGAGGACCAAACTGGTCCCTGCCATTCCATATTTACTCTGATGCCTCAGATACTGCTATTGGTGTAGCTTTAGGACAAGAATAAGACAAACAATCTTATACTATTTATTTCATTAGTAAAAACTTGTCACCTGCTGAACTCAATTATATGGTTACTGAGAAAGATTTTTTTGCTGTAATTTTTTCTATTAATAAATTAAGACATTATATTACAGGATATGAAGTCTTTGTACATACTGACTATTGCGCAATAAGATATTTGATGAATAAACCATTAACTAGAAGTAGAGTCACTAGGTGGTTGCTATTGTTACAGGAATTTAATATTACTATTGTCGATAGACCAGGAAAATCAAATGTAGTAGCAGATTATCTTTCAAGATTAAATAATCTTGGTGAAGCAATTCTCGTTGATGATGATTTTCCAGACAAACATATTTTTGTTGTGTCAACAAAATCCCCATGGTTTGCTAACATAGATAACTATTTAGTCACCGGAAAATTACCACCTCACTTATCCGCTCGTGAAAATCGGAATATCATTCAGAGAAGTGTTGCATATTCCTAGATCCAAGGAGACCTCTTTTACATCGGAGCAGATCTCATTATCCATAGATGTGTAAGGAAGGAAGAAGTGCTTGATATTTTAAAATCTTCCCATGATGAACCTTGTGAGGGTCACTTCGCTGATAAGAGGATTGTATACAAAGTGTTACGTGATGGCTATTTTTGGCCTTCTTTGTTCAAAGATGCCAAACAATATGTCAAGAAGTGTGGCAGTTGTCAGCAAGTTGGCCAGCCTAATCAAACTAGTGAAATGCCTTTATGTCATCAGGTTATGATTGAGCCTTTTGAAAAATGGGCCATTGATTTTGTAGGACCAATAAATCCTACATCATCAAATAAAAAGGATATTTTGGTTTGTACAGATTTTGCTTTAAAATGGGTAGAAGCTAAAGTTGTTTCTTTTGGTATTGAAAGAGTTATTATTGATTTTCTTTTTACTAAAATCTTTACTAGATTCGGTGTGCCTAGAGAAATTGTTTCTGACAATGGACCACAATTTATTTCTAGTCTGGTACAGGGTGTGATGGAGTAGTACAAAATACGGCATAGGAAATCTACACCGTATCACCCACAAGAAAATGGTCAAGTGGAGTCCACAAATAAGGTTATTAAGTCCATCCTCACAAAGACGGTAAACATGGTTGGAAAGGATTGGGTTGACAAATTATCGGAAGAATTATGGGCCTATCAAACCACTTGGAGAAACAACACAGGACACACACCATATGAGTTGGTGTACGGAAAACAGGTCCTGTTGCCGATAGAATTCCAGATCAAGACTTTCAGGACTGCAATCCAATTGTGACTAGATCTCTCTGATAAAAGCGACAACGTATTCTACAATTAAATGAGTTATATGAATTTCGAAGGGATGTTGTTCAGCAGAACATCTTGGTTCAACAACAGCGTAAGAAGTGGCATGACAAGTCCATTCAGAAGAAGCAGTTCCAACCTGGTGATTGGGTACTCCTTTATGATTCGAGATCCAAATATTTTAAAGGAAAATTCCATACACACTGGATGGGACCCTATGAGGTGGTCAAAGTGTCCGAAAATGGAGAGGTAGAAATTAAAACTATTGATGGACAGAATTTTGTGTTCCTGGTAAATGGGCATAGATTGAAGGTATATTTTTAGCCCCTTACTAAAGGAGATTGTATGTAGCAAGTCCAACAACCATTTGAAAAGGAGTTGGTAGGTGGTAACACCAACCTGTTGAAGATTTTATTCCTTCTTATCCTTATTACAAAAATAATAAAAGAAAAATAAAATGACAAAAATAAAAAGTATAAAAAAGAAAAAAAAAAATTGTAATTATGAAAATCAGTTGACTGACATGATTGCAGAAGGATCAACCTGAAAACTAGCATGCTGGAAGGAAGATCAAAATTTTAATAAAAAGGAAATGTTACTTGATTTTTAGATATGTTGGCTGCCACCAAGAAGAAGCAGGTTCATGAAACCAAGCACTTACCCAAGTTTGGGGTAACTAGCATGGACATTTTTATTTCAAGTAAACGCTTACTTCCTGCTATAGTTATTTTTTTCCTGCACCTGTGCAGGCAGATTTCAAGGCAAAAACATTGTCTTTCTTCTATCTCCCATTTCAAAATTTCCCACTAGTTTCTTTTCTAAAATCCCCAATGAATTACTTTCCTCTTTCTTCTAAGAAACTACCCTTGCTCGATTTCATAAAATCCCTCTTTTCCCTTGAATTTTTTCCACATCTCGTTTCATTTATCCGTCTTGGTGATATTGTTTCTGGAATCGCTGCTATAATATTCCTTCCCAATCTAAAAAATTTTACCACCTTCCCACCTCTTTATTCCCTCATAAATTGATTGCAGAATTTGATGCAGTCAATAGAAGGCATGCTCGTGAAACACCAAAGGATGGTGAATAATTTTTTATTGTATATTGAGGCAATTTTTTTGCTATAGATGTATGTTCTATCAAATTCTCTGTTTTGGTAAAAGTATCTGGTGCAAGATGTCCAGTGCAAGCACAATGCAGTGCAAGCAGGTTTACTACAGGAACACAATTGACTGTGAAAGCAAGTCAAATTCACACAGTCCTGGAATTTTTTTATCAAGGATATTTATGGATCTATACTTTCCTGTACATGTGTACTGATATATCATAGCATTGCATGTTTTAATTGATACTCTGTTTCATTATTTACTAACCTAGGAAAAATCTTTGAAGTGCAAGATGTATGGGGTTTTGAAATATAATATTTTTAATAAGTGTTGAAGTATGTCTTGATTAAATTATGATTTTTACTATGGGATAGTATTGTTGTCTGATAGCCTGTATTCACCCTCCTTGAAATAATTCCGCATTTCTTGTCCATTATTACCTGTCCCGTAATCCAATCATTGTAACCGTTGTGCCACCGCCACCTACACCTCCATTGTACCCAATCATTATGATTCACCCATAGTGGACTGACATGAATCTACACCTAATAGGAAGGGTTGTTCCATCATAACCAGGTGAGTGGGTCTAAAAAGACGAGGGGTGACGAACCTCCGACATAAAGCTCTCGGCAAGCGTTAACTCACTCATAGAAATTATTTCAAGGGTGTGATTAGAAAGGGTGAAGTTCAATTTGAAATGGAACCTATAAGGAGTGAGTTGTTGTCTTTGCATAATATTAAGCAAACCGCAAATTACAGGAACAGTCTTGCACTATTGCAAGAATCTAGGTTCCTGCCATTCCTACAGAAGTTTGATGGGTTCGACGTGGCTGTGGTACTAGAGTTTGCAAGGAAATTCAAAGGAGGCTGAGTCACGATTGGATCGTTGAAGTTCAAAGTTACAGAGTAGTCTATTGCGTAAGCCACAGGCTTCCCACTTATAGGAGAGCACTGGTTTAAAAAGGAGTGGCTTGCGAAGAAACAATGACAAGAAGATTAAGGTCAACTAGAGGAAGGGACTTCCACAGAGTGCCACGGTCGAGAAGTGGCGAGACCTATTGTTTACACTGTAGAAATTCATAACTGGGGAGGGACACAATACACTAGCATTTGTATATCACCTTTGGTTGTTGTTGCACTTCGAGTCGGGAAAATTGATTAATTTCCCTTACTACTTGCTCAGGAGTCTTGAGAAGATGGCAAAAGGCAAGAAGAGTGGAAATGCAAGCCAAGTTGCAACCAAACTATACCATCATGGGATTATCACAATTCTGGTTAAGAAGAAGCTGGAAGAAAAGGGAGTAACTTGGGTGCATTTCTGAAAGAATTTCGAGCGAGGGGTGTAGAGAAGCCTGCTAGCACGAGTACAAGTAAGAAGAGGAAAGTAGAGACATCATCTCCTACCAAGCAATGAGATGAAAGTACACCAGTGCAAGCAAAGAAGAAGATTGTTGAAAATACTCCACCCGTGGTTAAGAAGAGAAAGACTAGAACCTCGGTGAGGAGGAAGACCATCTCCCAAGGGACGAACCAATCAAGCTCTTCGATCATAAGCGATGAATCACCCCAAGTTTCCCCTATAGTTCATAATCTCTTGGTGCTTGCAGATGCAGTAGCACACACTGTGGAAGATGAAGAGAATGCAGAGGACGGTGTATTGTTGTCAAATTTTGTCAGCAGATTAAGGAAAAGGAAGACGACACCAAGTACTGGTGAAGTCCAAGCAGAGGGTCATGAGGATGAAGAGGAACAACATGTAGAGACCCTTGATAATTTCAGTGAACCATACATGGAAACCCTCAATGATTTCGAGGAACGGGTTACTAAAGCCCCTACTATTTTAGAAGGACAGGGTGCTGATGCCCCTGTGGTTTTAGAAGGACAGAGTATTTAAGCCCCTATGGTTTTGGAAGGACAGGGTACTGAAGCCCCTACTATTGTAGAAGAACGGGGAACTGAAACCCCTACTGATTTGGAAAGACAAGGTGTTGAATCCCCTGAGAAACTGGAAGAACAAGGTGTTAAAAGCCCTAAGGAATTGAGTGCACAAGGTATTGAAACCCTTGGCACAAAGATTGTGGAGGGCATCAAAACACCCAGTGACAAGAAAACTCTAAGTGTAGAAACCCTCAATGACGTCATAATGTAGACATTTGACAGCCTTGACCTTGATGACGATGGGACTTGTTTTGAGTCCGTTGTAGAGAATACATTCACACCTAAAGATCTTAGCACAACACCCTCCACTCTCTAACTCAATAGCTGAATAGTAGATTTGGAGCAGTAAGTTCATGACTTGGAGGCTTTGAACCAGGTCATGAAGGAGCAGAATTGGTAGAAGCACAGTGAGGTGGAGTTACTTGCAGAGGTAAAATGGCAAAAGCAGCAACTAAATGTATGGAAGTATCAGGCCACCAAATACTACAAATGCCTCAAGAAGGTGACTAAGTAGCTGCGAAGAGCTCGAGACAAAAAGCTAAAGATAGTGAAATCTGGAATAAACATTGAAGTTCAGGATTAAAGAGCTGGCCATTCATTTTTGAGGATTTCTTACAAAAGGTAAAACATTGTGTGAGGAAAAATAATATATTAGGGATGGGAGGATGTTGGTGTCCTAAATCGCCCTATTTCTACCCCATTTTAACCTCTATTTTATCTTAACATAAACCTTTCTTTCGTGCACTAGTCCAATATAACTACCTATTCCTGCACATGCTTCGTATTTTACATTAAGATTTATTAAAGTGCTTTATTAATCATTTTTATATGGATTTCATTTCTATTACGTACCTCTTGTAACTTATGTTAATTTCCTAAAAGTAATTATTAAACTTAGTACTAATTATGAGTAAGTATGACTAGTGCAGGTAGATTCCTGCACCGCCACGAGGACTGTCCGAGATTTTCGTGAGCCAAATATTTCCATGAGGGTGGGTTTGATCCTTGACTCTAAGTTTAGTTTTTGATGAACTAAAGAAGGATACCAGTGGCATGCAATCAGGGAATGTTTTCCAAAGTTAGTCTACGGCCAAGAGAGATAGATGTTCCTTTATAACTGCTGGCAGATTTTGTAATTTTGGTTGTTATTATGTTCGGTTGAAAGGCCTAAATAAGAAAATGCTTGTAATTAGTGGAAAACGGCTAAGGTCGAAAGGATGTATAAGATATAGACCATAGGTAAGACTAGCTAGCGAACCATCGACTGTAATTTCATTTTCATGTAATCTGGGTATCGCCTCAGCTCTGAGGTTGGACTTGCATTATTATGTACATTTGCTTAATCAATTAATACAAGAAATCTGCCATGATTTTCATACATAGTGTTTAATTTATCTTTGATGCATATTTGAGTGCTGAGCCTTTTCATTTCTTAGACAGGAAACAAGTTGTTTGGATAGGGCCCAGCCACCCAGCTCGTTTACCCCTTGTACTTTCGTTATTCAGAAAGACAATGTGAATATTTCCTTTTGTAGCTGCGTGGTGTGATAGTTCTAATATTTATTTCTGAAATTCTGATTTAAATCTCTTTTTTAGTTAAAGTGTGAAATGGATCTGTGGCTTTGGGAGTTAACTGAGTTTATTTCGTTTATGAAATTCCTTTCTCGCATTTTCCTTACTCTCAATCCTTATCTCAATTCGCTTCGCTCGGATCATGCAGGAAGCTCTTTCCTACACCAGTGCATGTGGTTGCCTGCAGTTTGGTTCAGTTCTTCATTTTGTAGCAAACATTGAATTACTTTCCTGCATATTATATCCAGTTATTTTACAAGTGAATGAACTGTTAACTTCAGTAATTGTCTTCAACATTAAAAGTATATCTCCAGAAGATCTAAGAAAAGTTGCATGAATTTATCATAAACATGTTATACTTGCATTTTATGTCTTATGTACAAAGAACAGAAACACTCCGAGTGGATTACCAAAGTTAGTTGACACATGCAGATCACTTAGACTACTATCTTGATTCCTTTGAGTTGTTTTCATTTCATGAAGTTTACTTCCTTTGCAGGATTTAATTAATCAAAGCATTTATTTTCCACAGATAGTTTACTTCATGATTCCATTTGCAGTTGCAATTCTTTTTTAGCACATCTTTCAGTCCTTTCGAAAGTAAGTTGGAAACTGGGTGAAGGAAACTCTGCCTCGGTGCAAGAGCTAGTCTCTTGTCATAGAAACAGAGTGCTCTAAGCCTTGAAGCTTAGATCACATTCACTAAGACATAAATCATCAGGAAGGGAGGTCAAATATACTTTCACAGAGACATTGTACCTGCACTAGTGCAAGCAGATTGCAATAGTGCAAGAACATGTTGTTTGTGTAGAAGGAATATCAAGAGGAAAACAGATCTCTACAAGGGCCCACTTGTCAGATTGTTAGACATCCATCTGAAGTTGAACATAGCATTTCATTCCAGCATTTAATATTGTTTTTGTTGCGTGAAAACTCCTTTACTTGATTTACTTGCAAATTGTTCTTTTACATTCCAGCACTAGAGTTGTTTTGGTGTCAATTGCTTTTACAATTGTTTTCTGTCTGATTCTGCGAGAATTTCCTTTAAGAAGTAGGATTAGGAACATGAAAAGTTTATACCACTTCTGGCATTGCTTGTGCTTCATCTCTAAGTTTACGAAACCCCCGGGTTGACAATTAAGTGTTGAGGAGTTTGCTTAATTGCAATTCCCACACCCAACAGGTATCTACAAAGGTCCATTACTAATGGGTGGAGGATCATTTCATTTACTAGGTGATGCTTCACGAGGCATTCCAAATTGGTAGGTTTATGTTGAAAGGTTAATATTTTTTATTTTATGTATAAATTGGAAAGGTAATATCTCTATAAGGGTTGGATTTTCATGGTTAACCATTATGAATGGATTCTAGTATGAATATGAAGCTTTGTGTTGAAAAAGGGTTACAAAAAATGATAATATTTATGTTCTTAAAGGTGAGAGATTGTATCTTACCATAGAGGCTCACACCTTCAAGGGTGATATACATGTTTGTGTTGGGAAGATAATTTCCAACTTACAAAGGTACGTGTATTGGCCTAGAATATAAGAGGATGTAGCATGATACATTAAAGGATGTATATTTTATTGTATCAACAATCCCATTAACAGGAACCAAGTTATATACCATCTCTTACCTATACCCATTCATGATTAGTAAAGAATTTCCATGGATTTTGTGGAAGATTTACCAACATTGAGGAAGGGATATGACTACCTATTTGCGGTAGCTTACATATTCAACAATATGTGCATTCTCATACCTTGTAAATTGACTGTCAAATGATAAGAAGCAACAAACATGTTCTTTTGATAGGTTTGGGTACACTTTGGGATACCAAGAAGCATCATATTAGATAGGGATATTGGATTTCTTAATGCAATTTTGACTACATTCTAGGAGAATATTAACACTAAATTGAAGAGATAGACAACATTCCAACCACGGATAAATGGGTAAAAAGAATTGGTCAACAAAACTTTGGTGTAGGTTTTGAGGTTTTACAATCAAAAGAGTCTAAAGACCTAAGATGCAAATATGATTTATATATAACACTCTTATCACAAAGTATCCCACACTTCTAGTGGTAACTTTTAAAAACTTTCTTTGGATATTTCTACCTTCACCCTCGGATGTGGACAATAACAAGGAGTGAAGGAGGACCTCATAAGAGATGCATTAAGAGTAGGAAAATAAGTTTATGATATTAGGCAGATCCATTTGAAATTATAAGACACTGAATAAGTAACAAGAAATATGCAAGCATTGACATGACTAAAATAGTATTAAAAAGGCATTCAGAGACAAAGTTTGGTTATAGGTAAACAAGTAAAGTCTATAAGGTCCTGGTAAGAAGATAAGGCTTTGTTATATGGTCATTTTGAGATATTTGAAAAAGTGGAAGGTAACACCTATAGAATCATTCTACCCCCATACATGTGCATTTACTTAGTAGCGAATTTGGATAATCTCAAACTTTATGATCTCTCCATGGTGTATCGGGAAGAGGAGAAAGTCCTACCTTTCATAGAGCACTTAGCACTAGATGCTCATGTAGAGTTGGAAGAGGATTTAATTTTGTAGAAGAGATCCAAAATTACAAAACAAGGGCATCATGAACTTTGAATATTGGGTTGAAAGAACAACTTCTTGACAGGACAAAGTGATACTCCATTGAGAAGGTAGAAGAAAATTTTAATGTCATTTAGTAACGTTTTTGGGAACCAAATGCCTCTCTAAATGGGAAGGTATGGTCGAAGTTTGATGATTATAATATTTTTCATATATTTTAATGCTTTTATAGTAGAAAATATTGGAGGAACAATTTTTCAAGGACATCTTAACAATAGGTCTCAATTTGTAAAATTTGGGTTTTTAGAGCCATTTTGAGGCAACAAATGAAAATGTTTGGGTTCAAAACCTTCCTCGTTTATGCAATGACCCCTTGAGACCAATACATGCTTAGAGAAATTTTCAAATGCCAAATAGTTACATCAATGGGATCTCATGTGCAAAATTTATGCCTCCCACAAGTTGACCTATCGTATTGACCATCATAGTACAAAAGGATGCCATATCAACCCCTATTACTCATGCATATGGGACTATTCACATGTGGAATTTGAAGAATATTTTAGAAGTTCCAAAACTATAACTCTAATTGATCTTAACAGATCATAAATTTACCCCTATATGGCTATTGTGTAATGTTAAATATTGGCCCACTACAAAGAGAAGGGGTTCCATTCTATGTCATTGTATTTTGTTCCATAGTTGAGAAAAGCAACCGGGAGTTGGAAGTTAAACAATAGAATAGAGGGGGTCAAGATTATGTATTAGCCTTATAATATGCCATACGGTCTCAGGTAAGTCTATAGAGAGTGCCTTTTTCTTTGTACTTGTACATTTCCATACTAGAGATAAGATAGTAGAGTAGACTCAACTTTTAGTTGGGTTTTCTCCTAGAAGGGTTTCCTACTGTAAAACCTGTGTTTATTTATGAATAGTGTGTGGGTGCATTTTTTTTGTTCTTTATTTTTCATATTTCATTTATTTCACGCATTTAAGAAAAAAAATTGTAACTAAGAATCTAAGATCTAAAGAAAATGAATCTTCGTAGTATAGGTGTTAGTTATTTTATCTGATCTATTATGACAAATTGCTCCAATGGAATATCGAAAATAATTTACAGATGAATCCCAATCTAAATGGTTGTATCAAAATTTAGCCATGTAATTAGCTACAAAGTAGGCTCTCATTGATGTTGAGGTTGTAGGTACCCCATTAGAATACACCATCCTTTTAAGGTATGGCTATATATGTGTGATGAAGGAAGTTTCATCCTTGGTTTTCCATAGCATCAGCTACCCCCATGAAGGCTATCTCATTACCATTGATAAAATCACATACTATAATCCAAATGTTAACTCAACCCTAATAGTGTCATGTGTTATATGGATAGCACTAGTTCATTTTGCAATTCATTAAAGCTAGTCCTGAAATATTTAAAGGTTCCACATTGCTTAGCACTTGTTATGATGTTCTATTGATATTGACACATGTCGTTCCAACCAATGTTTGTATAGATGTCCCAACAACCTAATGCACCAATTCCTTCATCGTCTAGTGCCTCATGATCACAACCACGTGCTCAGTCTACCATTCATGTTTCTTCAATGCAATTATGGGGGGGAAGCCTTCCTACCAATCTCCCTTTACTCAAGTCTCATTCTTTTTTTTTACTCTAGGAGTAGTAAGTACCCCCATGATGGCTACATTAAACCTTCCTAGTGTGGTACATGGATCCTTTGACCCCTCTGACACCTTTGGCACCAACTCCTCATTTGGTTTTAACATCTATGCAACCCACAAGAGTTATCACTATGTTCTCTAAGGAATCTAGACATGCTCAATGAGTCACCATCAAGTTTAGCATAGGAGATGTGGCCAAGAAAACCAAAAAGGTACGAGACATCTCTATCTTTAGAAAAGCTATGGCCACCCCAACCCCACACCTATAACTATCTATCTATGTGGTTTATGTGATCTCAATGGCCATGCAACTAATAATTTCCGGTGTCCTCGGCCAAAAATCCCTTGTTTTGTGGTTTCCAGTGCTTAGTGTGCTCTCTACGTGGTAATATTATGTGTCAATCATTTTGTGCCTCCTCTACACACCTCAATAATTCTCCTTCTCCACACAACTACCAAAATACTTTTCTTATCTCTCACCTCCAATATCTTTGGTACACAACATATCTCTTTCTCTCTCCATGTTCCACAAGGAAATGAGATGGTATGGGAAACATACTCCACTCAGGCTTCCCACTTCGAATTCAATGCTTATTGGCATAGACTAGTTCATGGTTAGGTGGGTAGTCATGGTAATTTATTGAGATTGGTATGGGCATGATCACAACACCACGTAAGAAATCCTCTAGGCACGAAACAACCATTTAATGACCCCCCCCCCCTAGATATTTACATATGTATGTCCCTCCATTTAGGCCAGTCATCAATTCATTTTCCCATAGATTCACATACATCTATAATTCATATAGTCATATTTACATAAGTGGGGTGTTATGAAAAATGACTATTATAGGGATAAAAAAATATAAATATGATTTTTCTATGTAGGTCTCAAACAACAGCCTTCGTATTATTCACATCACACTCTAACCAATTTAGTTATTTGGCAAAATTTATTTTTAAAAATGCAATTGTTTCTTTTCTTTTTTTTACCCTTGTCGCTAATGGAACAAATTTAATTTCGTATGAAACACTAGATCTTTTTTTCAAATTTCAATTATGGTAGATTAATTTTCAAAACATTATATAATATGCTAAATCTGAATTTTTTAAAATACACTCAAAAGGCCCTAGTCTAACTCCCTCAAAATAATAATAATGGATTTAAAGCATTTCCTCTTTTGCACTTTCATGTTTGTAATTTTTGGCTTTTGTATAATACATTTTCGAGTTAAGAAATGCAATAATTCTACAAAATCGTAAGAAGTTAGGATCACTCGAGCTCATGCCATCTATGATTACCCTCTGCATGTATGATGTTGACCCTCCTAACCCAAAGGGTTGTATCAAAAAGTACCCATTTAGTTAGTTATCAAGTAGGCTCTCATTTGTGTTGAAGTTGTAGGGGCCCCATTGGATCATAACATCCTTTTTAGGGCATGGATATATGTCTTTTTTTTCTATGGATTAGAATATATGTCTTTCCTCATTCCCTCTCATTTGTCCCAAAATATTTAAAGATTCAAAATTGCTTTGCACTTATTATAGTCGTCCACTAATAGTGACACATTTTTCTCTACCCAATGTTTGTATGGTGACAACATCCTAACAACTTTCTTCTCAATAACTTCGTCATCTAATGCCTCATCCACAACATCGTCACGGTGAGAGAATCCAACCTATTGAGCAAAGGCCCATTCTTGTTTTTCCCTCCAAGGGTACTAAGTATCCCCATGATGGCTATCTTAAATTGTCCTAATTTCACTTTGGGGATCCCAATGTGGTACTTGGATCCTCCAACCCCTTTGACACTTTTGACACCAACTCCGCATTTGGTTTTGACACTAATGCAACCTACAGGTGTTGCCCCTATGTCTTCTAAGGAATCTACATATGCCCAAAAAGTCACTATCAAGTTTGGGATAGTATCCATGGCTAGCGGAAAACCCAAGAAAGCTAGGGGCACCACTCTCTTTTTATAAGTTATGGCCACCCTAATCCTCACTCCTAGAACTCTTTTTCGGTGTGCTTTATGTGATCTCAGCGGCCACACAAACAATAATTACCCATCACTTCTAGAGGTACCAAACCTCTTTCATTCCAATGAATTAGACCTAGACCATCCACCTTGGTTGTACAGGCTTCTCTATTTTAATCATGGACAAAGAATATTAAATCTTGGTGTACTAACCATCCATGTGTTTTTTTTATACTTATGTCCATTATTCTCATCATGCTTCAAATTTATCCCAATTTTGGGATTCCCTCACCATTGTACATCATCTCAATTAAATTATATAGGATAAGTCAACACTTGTTTTGGATGATATTTCCCTTCAATGTCAAAATTATTTCCAAGAACAGAGAAAGATAATTGTTGAAATTGGACTTCCTCTTAAGAAACCCAATGAGAATATTGTTCAAATTTTTTACCTTTAAAGCTTTCATGGGACAACTAATTTTGAAGACTTGTCATTTTCATCAAATAGAAGCATTGAGAACTCATTTTATGATTAGTGTCCCTTGGCCTCATCATTATTAGAACCATCATCTACATGTTTCATATATTTATTCATCAAATCACCCTATGTAAGCCAAACTTATAATTCCTTTAGAATTGGTCAGGAGTCCCGTGCCCTTGCACCTTCTTTTACTCCATTTTTAGTATTCCTTGAATGTGTGGACTCTAGCGCTCCTATATTCCACCTCAACAAATAGATTCTAGAAACCCTTACAATTTGTACGTATCCTTGGGATGACATGTATACCATGAATAAGCACAATATCAAATGACCTAACATGTTTTTTCCAATTTTATGGGCCTATGAAGTTTCAATAGAAACTACCACAAAGTTTACTCCCTTTCCTTCATCGATGGAGAAAACACATCCTTACCAATTAAATACCAAATCCCCTCCCTTCATTTAGTTGTCAAATTCTTCCTTGATACTACCTCATTAGAACAAAAACTATTTACCAATAAAAATCAAGACTATAAATCTTATTATTCAAAATTATATTTAATCATATAATTCACAACTATTAATCTTTCATAATAATTTAATCTAAACATATAAATAAATACAAGCATATAAAATACCTATATTTATAAATACAAAATTTAACTTGAATAAAATGATTTTAAGTTTCTTATGAAATATAAATTCCCCATATGTCCCCACACCATGAATGAACTTAACTTACTTTCTATGACCCAAATATTTTTTACGAACCTAAATATCATCTCCTAAAGTGATGACCAATTTTGAAAGAGAAAGAACCCCGAGGAAATGAGTTACCTTTATAGCAGTATAGCGCTTTGGTAGAGCATTATAGCTTTGGATATGAAAGTTTCGTTATCATAGGGTGAAAATATTTTTTTAAAGGGAAAGAACCCGAGGAAATGAGTTACCTTTTAGGCTTTGGTAGAGTATTATAACTTTGGATTTGAAAATTATTGCGTTATCATAGGGTGAAAATATTTATTATTAACATCATTAAAGTAAATAATTATATGATTTAACAATGGAATCTATTAATTATGGATGATAATTAAATGAAAGAGCATAACCAATGAAGTTGAAGGGTGAAAGGATGTTGAAGGAAAATATATATAAATATAAACTTTATCCATATTTGTAACTCTTATCTATTTTTTTAAGTTGTTAAACTTATTGCATATAAGTTGGAGTATTTCTTATCTATGGTTAATGATATTTGATATGAGTTGGAATATCAAAGATGAAGGAAATAATTGAGAAAATACAATATAGCGATTAAGGGATATACTTGATAAAATGAAATACAAGTGATTAGTTAAAATGATTGTGGTGAGTGATTTTAGTATTATTAATACATTTTAAAATAAAAAATAAAATTTCTTTTATTTATATGTTTGATTAGTGAATACTATTTTATATGAACTTGAATATCAAGAATAAAGTAGAGCAATAAATCATTTTACTAGAGTTGTAATATTATAGAATATAATAGAGTAAATAAAAATAGTTAAAATAGTAGAGCAATTAGTAGTCCTCCACTAATGGTGACACATATTGATCTATCCAATGTTTGTATGGTAAAAACATCCTAATAACTTGTCATCTCAATACCTTCTTCATATATTACCTCATTCACAACACCATTATGGTGAGAGAATCCAACATATCGTCCTCCCTTTTCTCAAGTCCCATTCTTGTTTTTCTCTCTAAAGGTAGTAAGTATCCCTATTATGGCTACCTTAAATTGTACAAATCTAAATTTAGGGATCCTAGTATGGTACTTAGATCCTCCAACCCATTCGCCGCTTTCGACACCAACTCCTCATTTTGTTTTAACACCTAAGAAACCCACATGTGTTATTACTATGTTCTCTAAGGAATCTACACATGCCCAATGAGTCACCATTAAGTTTAGTAAGGGAGATGTGGCTAAGGGAAACCCAAGAAGGTATGGGGAACCATTATCTTTGGAAAAAATATGGACACCCTAACCCCACACCTAGAACTATCTATCTATGTGCTTTATGTGGTATCACCTTCCATGCAACTAATAATTTTCTAGTACAACCAAAGTTATTAGACCCTGTTACGTTCAATTATTTAGAACCTAAACCATCCACTTTGGTTGTATAGGTTTCTCTCTCTAGTACATTAACAAAGAGTATTAAATCCTTTTGTACCAACCATGCATGTGCTTTGTGGTGCAATTTCCAATGTTCATCATCTTGATTGCATTATAGAGGATAATCCCACACTTATTTTGGATGATGTTTCCCTTTGACATCAATTTTTTTTAAGAAGTATAAGGTAATACAAGTGTTGAAATTGGACATCTTCCTAAGAAACGCAATGAGAATATTGTTCACATTTTTAACCTTTCAACTTCCATGGGACCACTATCTTTTGAATGCTTGACATTTTCATAAGATGGAATCATTGGAGAAGTAATTCTATGATTGTTGTCTCCTTAACCCCATCATTGTTGGAACCATCATCTACTTGTTCATATATTTATTTGTCAAAATATCTTATGTAAGGGAAAGTTCTCATGTAATTGATTAAGGGTCCCCTACCCCTACTTCACCTTGTTTTACCTTCTCTATGGATTTTCTTGAATATGAGGGTTCTAGTGCTCCTATCTTCCACCTCATGAAATAATTATAGAATCCTTTACAACTTCTAATTATCCATGGGATGACATGTGAAGCACAAGACCAAATGGCATTACATGCTATTCCTAGATTTATGAACCTATTGGACATTAGTGAAATTGTCCAAAGGGTTTACTCATTTTCATCTCATCCATGGAAAAGAGATAATCTTACCTATTGAGTGCCAAATCCTCTCCCTTCATTTTAGTTGTCAAATTTTTCCCTTGATACCATGCCATTAGAATAAAATCTATATTTACATTGAAATATACCAACAAAATCCACAGTTATAAATATTATAATTCAAGGTTATATTTAATCATATGATTCACAAATTTATATCTTCTATAACAACTGAGTATAACCATATGAGGTGATTCGAGAAACCCATGTTAATAAATGTAAAACATAGCTCAAGTAAAATAATTTCAATTTTTTCTATATATATGAAAACTTAATTTGCCCATCGCCATGATTATTTTCTTTTTTTGGCAAGCTAGGTTGTGCCTAGGTCGGGGCCAACCCTTATGTGAGCCACAAGACCCCCATGAGATAAAAAACCACTCCAGGTGCCTAAACCCTGAGCTAACTTTCTTTTTCAATGACTTGCACTCCCATTCACTTGTATAACAAGGCAAGTCAGCGACTGTAAGCCTCCAGTCGCATGGATAACCCTACCTCCCAACAAATGCAATCTAAATTACTCAGTACTATGCACTCAACCCCAAGACCTGAGCCACTTTTTCAGGGCTAGGATCCATACCTCCATCCAGAACTCAATAGAACTTTCTAGAATGAGGAATGGCACAAGGAAAAATAAATTAATTCAAAATATACACGAGTACTTGACCTAACAAGGCCTGACCATGACATAAATTCCGTTAAACACATTGTGAACATGTAATCTACAGGTTATAAATGCATATTTTAACATAGGGGTCACATACTTATCTAGAAATTATCAAGAATGCCTAATGCCCTCTCATGATAGTTGCAATAACATATAGTAGGTCGTGCATTCATTAACCATTCATTTAATAATCAAAACATGATGAGAGCCATAACTAAAGTTTGTCATAAAACCATGCTTATAACCAACATATAACCATAATAATAACAATGATAGAACAACCATCAAAGCCACATAATAACAAGTATAAATTATCATGAAATAAAAGAGGAAAATAACTCTTATTAACGTATGCAAAATCCAACCAAGTCATGGACTTTCACATATGACCTGACCATAGATTGGGCTGAACCAAATCTATCTTTGAGTCAATCACCCATGTTCCATATTCCAAGCATGAATGTGGGACTCACAAAAAATCAACCAGGGATTCCTGAGATTTTACTGCAATCTTGCCAAAACCGATCAAGCAACTCCAAGGCCCAAAACCCTCACCTATACAACCAGGGTTTATCGCAATCTTGCCATTACCGGTCAGGGGATTCCTAGGCCCAAACAAACAAACATGCACTACTAGGCTTTATCGCAATCCTGCCAAAACCGGTCAAGGGATCACTACACCCTAAACAAGCTTGGATGCCTCCATATTTCTTCACTAATACCTTGAGTAATTTTCCCATCTCTAACCTCAGGATTTACCGTAATCCCACCATTCAGTCAAGGGATTCCTAGGGCCTTGTGAATTTTCTTGAGACTGCCTCACCCGATTCCAAAAACATTCGACAATCCGAAGCTCAACCAAATAAAAGAACCCATCACACCATGGCCATCCAAAAACGGCAAGTAAAAGTTGAAACCATTGTCACACCTATAATATCCAATGCCAATGACAGCAAGAGAACTAAAAACACATATGCATGTACCATGCATGTCCAAAATAGAAAGGAAAACATACATGCAACTCGACACCTACAAGTAATCTCATTGTAGTCACTTGATCCAACTCTTTCTTGCTTGACCCTTGCTTCCCTTTGCTTTCTTGTCCTTCCTTTATCCAATGCTATAGTACTCCAAGAATTCTCTAAGTGTGCAAGAGTATGAGGGGTAGAGAGAATAGAGAGAGAGCTCCAAACTTGAACTGAAAAAGGTGAAAGTGACAAAAGTTATGAATTGATACTCAAAAGCCTTTTTATCAACCTCTATTTTCTTCAATTTCCACTAATTTTCCTTCAATTTCTTCCTCACATGCAACATGTGACCTTTCACCTTCATTTTCTCCTATTTTCCTTTATTTTCATAATTAAAATTTCAATTAATTCCTCTTTTCCTTTGCCATTGTTGTTGTCAATTTCCTTAGTCATAATAGACCAAATGAACACCCACTAGGATTTTTTCCTATCATTCATCTTGGAATATGTGTCCCATGACCTTGGTCTTTGACCCAGGTGGATATTGGTGGCCACCCGCCAATTCCAGTTGGACCCCCACCATTATTTCTTTAATTTTTTCAATTTCCTTAATTGTAGCACAGTTTACTATTTTTAGCAGTTTCTCGAGTCCTGGACTTCCGGAGCCGTTTTAAGGCCCTAAATGACATTTTTTGGGAAAACTGGGAGCAATATGGGTCCATGGGTTGATGTTTCTCTTCCTAAAGTTGTAGTCCTCGGATAGAACTTTCTAATGAGGTATTGTGTGCATCAAACGGAGATCATATGCCAAAGTTACGACCCCGGGAAGTTGATGTACCAATTTACCCAAAACGAGGCCCATAGTCTGGCACTTCATCTCCTAGGGTTAGGTTTTTGGATGTTTAGGGTTTTCCATTGTTTCTCAACAATAAATAGGCCTTCGAGCCTCATTGCAAGAGATTTCAGAGGCATGTATCCACCACATCTCTTCTCGGAGATAAGCTACCATCGCCCTAACTAGTTTATTTCCATTTCTATTTGTAAGCATATTTCAGTATTTTACAGTAATGAAATGAAGTATTAGATATCATTTTGGGATTCAACTGCGTTAAGTCATTCACATATGACCATTTCCATGAGAGGTAGTCGTAACTGACTAATTTCTCATGATTTTTGAATAGTTCACTTAGCACTCATTGCATCGGGTCATGCTCACAGGGGTGAAGAATACTTGCTAAGGTTTTGCAAATGGGGTAGCAAGCTAAGTGGGCTTGATTGTGGGGAAAACTCCACAGTTAAGTGGGCTTGATTGTGGGGAAAACTCCACAGTTAAGTGCGCTTGAGCCAGAGGAGATCTAGGATGGGTAACCCCCTGGGAAGTCCTGGTTACCGGGTGCAAGCCCCGGAAGTGATGATTGATGTTATGTGATTCATTTCACTAGTTTCAATCCCACTTCTTCACCCCTGTGAGCATCACCCGATGCAATGAGTGCTAAGTGAACTATTCAAAAATCATGAGAAATTAGTCATTTACGACTACCTCTCATGGAAATGGTCATACGTGAATGACTTACTTAACACAGTTGAATCCCAAAATGATATCTAATATAATGCACTGCGTAAACCCCCATACTAAAATGAAGTATTATTTCTGCTGCATCTTTGTATGTATGGTTATATCTTTAATTCGTTGTCTTCCTATTTAAATCTGAATCAATGGTATCAGAGCGGTTTGCTCTTTCTCTATATTTCTTTGCATGTCACCAACGAGGTCGGGATATAAGGAGTTAGGACTTGAACTGGTCGAACCTTTACAACATCGGCCTCGCATATCCCGACAGCCTCCCATGGTGGATGAAAAGAAAGAAGGGGGGGTAGGAGATCTTATCAAAATCTTACTCAAAGAGGCTCTCAAGCGATAAAGGAATGCGATGATGGACAATTTTTCCCAGATCCTTCACTAGCTACCCAGGGGCGACACATCTACTTCCAACAGCTACTTTGGAAGCGCCACACCATTTAAGGTACAAGTTAAGTTTGACATTCCCATATTTGAGGGTCAGATAGATGCAAATGGCATAGATAAATGGTTAAATCTGCTAGAAGGGTATTTTTCTGTTCATGATTTTTCCGGCCAGGAAAAGATTACTTTCGCTCTTCTCAAAGCTGCCCCCCATGTCAAGGACTGGTGGGAAACCTACTATGAGCAGAAATGAAAGTACAACCTCACTGTGTTTAGCTGCACCCACTTGGAATTCATTCTTGGCTGCCATCAAGGAGCAGTACTATCCTGTTGGTAGGTGTGACGATCAATACATAAAGTCGACCACGCTGTGGTAGGGAAGGGATCAAGACGTGCCAGAGTTTACCAATATTTTCCATACCCTTTACACAAAGTTGGGGATCAAGGATTCAGAGTAGCATTTGGTACTCAAATATCGTGGTTTCCTACACAGGTACATCTAGGAAGAAATATAATTCATGAACATCTCCTTGTGTAGCATGGTATATCGATATGCCATCAAGATCGAGCAAAAGTTTAAACAGAAGAAGCGAGACTTTGGATCTGTGAATCCAAAGCAAGGGAAGGGTGCCCCCAAACCATAGAACAAAGGACAAAGCCAAGGCAGGGCAGCCCAAGACAACTCGCCAAAGATGCAAGTAAAGAACAGTGCTACGAAGCCAAAAAATGACACGGGAAAGTGGTGTGAGTTCCATAAGAGCTCCACTCACAACACAAGTGAGTGTCGGGCCAAGCAGTCACTGGTCGCTGAGCTAAAGGTTTCAAAACCAAATGCATGTTCCGACTCTGAGTCAGAACCCAACAAGGGGAATGACAAAGGGAAGCAAATTATCGATGTGGGCCCAACACCACTGTTGCCACCACGAAGATTTAGAAGGAGGAACTCGAAGATCCAGAGGAGAAGGAGCGCCTCTTCCACTTCTAGATGTGGTTAAAGGGCTCCCCGCTATAGTTCATTATCAACATTGGGAGCCAAAAGATCCTCATTTTGGCAGAGGTCATGAAGCGGTTGGGCTTACCAGCCACAGCACATCCACAACCGTACACCATCAGGTGGCTTCATCAAGGACGGGATCTTTGCGTGAGCCAACAGTGTTGCCTTCCATACAACATCAAGCCCTTCATGGATGAGGTATTGTGTGACGTTGCTCCCCTTGATGTTTGTGATGTATTATTAGGCCAACCATACTTGTGGAAGCGACATACTGTGTATGAATCAAGGCCTCGTGCTCTTATTGTTAGTTTGGGAAATAGGTTGTACAGGATACCAAAGGTAGCACCGCCTACCACCATCTCTTTGGTTACTGAAAAACAATGCAGTAAGCTCATTTCAAAAACTGGGAAATTTGTTTTCTTGATGATACACCCTCAAGGAAAGAATAAGACGGTGGCCATGACCTCTAAACACGGCCCCTCCGTACGACAACTACAGATGGAGAAGGACGTGGAGGAGTACGAGGACATCTTCACCTCCCCTGCAGGGGTTCCTCTGCACTGTTAGGTCAAGCACTCTATCGATCTGACCCCAGGTGCATCGTTGCCCAATGGACCAACCTATCGGCACTTTGTTCTGGAGAACGATGAAATCAAGTGGCAGATTTAGGAGTTGCTGCAAAAAGGTCACATCCGTCCGAGTTCATCACCCTGTGGGAGCCCGATCATGTTGGTACAGAATAAGGATGGGACTTGGAGACTTTTTATTGACTATCGAGTGCTGAACAAGATCATTGTCCGTAATAGCTACCCGATCCCATGGATTGATGACCTCCTAGACCAACTAAAGGGGGGGGAATATTTCAGCAAGATCAATTTGAAGTCAAGATACCACCAGGTACAAATCAAACCCTCTGATGTATGGAAGACTACCTTCAAAGCAAAGGAGGGCCTTTTCGAATGGTTGGTTATGCCTTTCGGGTTGATGAATGCTCTTGCAACCTTCTTGAGGCTAATGGATGACATCTTGCAGCCATTCACCAACTCATTTGTAGTGGTATACTTGGATGACATCCTGATCTTCAGCCAGAGTTGGGAAGAGCACCTCCACCACATGTGACAGGTTCTTAAAACACTACGGCAACACAAGTTATGTGCCAATTTGGAGAAATGAACTTTTGGCATGACCCAAGTTTAGTATATGGGATACATTATTGATGAATGGGGGGTGCATAAGGATCTAGCCAAGATCCAAGTCATTCGGGATTGGCCATCTCCAACCACTCTGACAGAGCTCCACAGCTTTCTGGATCTTTCCAACTTCTACCTCAAGTTTGTGTTGGGATTTTCTCATATCGTTTGGCCCTTGAGTCAAGTCACCAAGGGAGGAGCGAAAGAAAATTTCTTTTGGTCTAAATCTCAACAAAAGGAATTCACAGAGTTGAAACATCGCCTCTGCTCGGCACCAGTACTCGCATTACCATACTTGCAACAACCATTTGAGGTCGAGACAGATGCCTCTGACTATGCTATTGGGGTAGTCCTTACTCAATAAGGGCATCTAGTGGCATATCATAGTGAGACACTTTCAAACACAGTCCAGAAGTATCCCACTTATGACAAAGATATGTATTCCGTTGTGCAGGCCTGCCGACAATGAAATCATTACATTTTGGGGAAGGAAACGGTCATCCACATAGACCACCGACCCCTGCAGTTCATATAGACCCAAGGGAAATTGCAGAATGATCACCATCAAAAGTGGTCCACATACCTGCACCAGTTCCATTTGAATATCAAGTATAAGAAGGGAAACACCAATAATGTTGTAGATTTCCTCAGTCGACCACCGATCATGGCATTAACCACCATGCTCAACTCTTCTGGGCACGAGAATTTTGATTGGCCACTTCTCTACAAAAGTGACCCAGAATTCAGCCACACATACAGACACTCTTGGAGGGTCAGCATGTTCCAGATTTTCACCCCTGGGATGCCCTATTATGCCACCTGGGTCACCTTTGTGTTCCTTCAAGTGAGCATGCCAAGATGATTTGGGAAGCACACTACAGTCAGGCCGCTGGACATTTCGGGGTCGAGAAAAGGGTGGCAGTACTGTGGAAGTATTTCTATTGGCCGAATCTTTGACAGGATGTCAGGAAGTACAACAGATCATGCAATTTCTGTGCCATTTCCAAATCGACCATCAAGAAGCAAGGCTTCTATACCCCGCTACCTACCCCTAGTTGACCTTGGGAATCCATCTCCATGGATTACATGTCAGGCCTTCCTTCTACTAAGCATGGAAACAACTGTGTTTTTGTGGTCTTCGACAAGTTCTTGAAGATGGCCATCATGGTGGCATGCAAGAAGAATATCACAGCAGAATCCACTTCTAAACTCTTCTTTGAAAGAGTGTGGGTACATTTTAGGATCCCACAGTCTATCATCTCAGATCGGGACAGCAAATTTCTTGATACATTTTGGTCCAATCTCTAGTCGATGTTGGACACCAAACTCACTAAGTCCATGACCTTCCATCCCCAAACTGATGGCCAAACATAGGTTGTCAATGGGATGATCATACACATTCTATGCATGTACAACTCAAAGTGTCCACGCACATGGGATGAGAGCCTCCCCTATGTTCAGCACAGTTATAACCAGGCTCTCCACAACTCGACTAGCCACAGCCCTTTTCAGGTGGGCTTGGGATTCCAACCACTATGTCCCATTGATGTGGCCATGCCATTTACAACTACTTAGGTAGGTTCGGCTCATGTCTAGTCTGAAACAGATAAGGCAAACAACTTCATTGAGCACATCCAACATATTCACCAACAGGTCCACAACATTCTGGAGAAATCAAATGTGAAGTACAAGCAGCGACATTATCAACATCGGGTGCCACACAAGTTTCAGGGGGGCGATCTAGTTGCATTTGCAAAAGGAACGCCTTACCAGAGCCTATCGGAAACTTACCCCACTCCAATATGGTACTTACACCATTATCAAGTTTGTGGGAGACAATGCATTTGACCTCAACATTCCCCCATTCCTTAGCCTGCGCCCATTATTCAATGTGGACAGCCTTCGGCCATACTTTCCACCATTACTAGACACAACCGACATTGCAGAAAATCTCACACCCACAAAGTTAAATCCAAATTGCATGGAACAAGCTGCGACTGATCAGATCATGGACACACAAGTCGAGCACACTTTCCGGCAAAATATCCAACTATATCGAGTTGTCAAAGCAGGCCAACTCCTTTACCAGGGCAAGTGGCTCACCAGGGACCAAGTTCAACAGAAGTTTCCTCATCTCATGGAGGAACTCAATGCAATTGGGACCATTGCTTCCTAAGGGGGAGGAATGATCCAGGTGGATATTTTTGGCCACCCGCCAATTCCACTTGGACCCCCACCATTGTTTCTTTTAGTTTTTCAGTTTCCTTAATTGTAGCTAAGTTTACTATTTTTAGCAATTTTTTGAGTCTTAAACTTTCAAAGCCTTTTTTAGGACCTAAACGACGTTTTTTGGGAAACCTGGGAGCAACATGGGTCCATGGACTAATGTTTCTCTTCCCAAAGTTGTAGTCCTTGGATAGATCTTTCTAACGAGGTATTGTGCATGTCATACGGAGATCATATGCCAATGTTACGACCCTGAGAAGTTGATGTACTAATTTACCCAAAACGGGGCCTATAGTTTGGCGCTTCATCTCCTAGGGTTAGGTTTTAGGATGGTTAGGGTTTTCCATTGTTTCTCAATGATAAATAGGACTTCAAGCCTCATTGCAAGATAGTTCAAAGGCATGTCGCTTCCACATCTCTTCTCAGAGATAAGCTACCATCGCCCTAGCTAGTTTATTTCCATTTTTGTTTGTAAGCATATTTTAGTATTTTACAGTAATGAAATGAAGTACTATTTCTATTGCATCTCTGTATGTATGGTTATATCTATAATTTGTTACATTCCTGTTTAAATCCGGATCAATCTTATTTTTCCTTTATTAACTTCATTACATGGGTTTTTAACTGGGGTTGTTACAGAACCCTCCCCCTTGGGGGAACATGGTCCTCGATGTTCAATGACACTTGTAAACCATCAAACATATGTTGCATATGGATATTTATAACATAGCTCAATGCAACATTTACATCATATCCATATGTTGAAACATAATTAACATATCATGAACACCATATCACTTATTAGAGCATTATAACACAACTCAATGTGGTATTTAAAACATATACATGTATAGACAGAACCAAAACACAACATCAAAACATATATCAAAACATGTCTGCTCAACCAATGAATAGAGAAGGATACATATCCCACATCTTATTAACCATCTCCCATGTAGCTTCATCGATCCCAAAGTGCTTCCACTACACTTTAACTTGCTCGATTTCTCGATTCCAAAGCATGAGTTGTTTCTATTGCAAAATGCACTTAGGTTTTGGTTGGAATTATCCTTCTAGCTCCACCTACAATATAGACCAATAAATCACATGATCAACATCCTTTACATATCTTTTAAGACATGAAACATGGAAAACATCATGGAATTTCATTGTTGGAGGTAGTGCAAGTCTGTAGGCCACTGGTCCAATCCTCTCAAGGATCTCGAAAGGACCACAATACGAAGGTTTTAGATTTGCACGTGACCCAATCCTCAAGGAGCTCTTCTTGGGATTAATATGCAAGTACACATGTTCCCCAACCTGTAACTCCTTAAACAACATGCGTTGATCTGCATAGTTCTTGTTCATGTCTTGTGATACATTTAGATTCTTCTCTATTACCTACATTTCATGTTCCATATATGCCAACGTGTTTGGTCCAATCAGGACCATGTTCATTGGATCACTCCAGCTAATATGAGTATTACAACTATGCCAATATAGTGCCTCAAACAAACTCATCGTCAGTGACTCTTGATACCCATTTTTATACGTAAACTCCACTAGTGGAAGATACTCCTCCCACCTCCTTTGTTGATGCATCACGTACATTCTCAACTTGTCCTCCAAAATCCTTTTGATGCATCACATACATTCTCAACATGGCATCCAAAATCCTGTTGACACTCTTTGACTTTCCATCTATCTGCAGATGATAAGTTTTACTGAAGGCCAATTATGTACCCAAACTTGCAAATAATTCCTTCAAAAACTTGGAAGTGAACTTGGCATCTCTATCTAACACAATCTTCTTCAGAACAACATGCAACCTAACTATATCTCTTATGAATACATGTGTTACTTAAAAAGTTGAGTAAGTATACTTGATTGCTATGAAGTGAGCTACCTTAGTCAATTTGTCAACCACAACCATAATATAATCATGTTGTTTAGATTTCCTCGGCAAACCTGTAATGAAATCCATGGAAATGACCTCCCATTTCCATTCAGAAATCAAAATTGGTTGTCGTAATCCACTTGGATGCTTACACTCTACCTTTACCTCTTGAAAATCCAAACATCTAGCCATAAACTCTACGACTTCCTTCCGCAAGTTCGTCCAATGGTAGAACTTCTTAACTGCTGTCATAGTATTTTGATATCTTGAGTGACCTGAGTATGGATTAACATGAAATTCCCTCAAGATAAGCTTCTTGAGCTCATTGTTGTCTGGCACATAGATCATATCCCTAAATCTCACCAAACCATCTATCATGAGATGATAATCCACATATTATTCACTTGTATCCTGCTATTGTAACCTGTGCTTAATTTCCCTATACTTGTCATCTTGTTTCCCTGCCTATAAGATCTAATTCTATAAATTTCTCTCATATGAACTCATAGCTACTATGTGATTCGCCTGTATTTTTCTGCTAAGAACATATGCAACCCTATTCTCTTTTCCCTTAATGTACTTGATCTTGAATTCAAACTCACTAATTGTAGCCAACCAACTAGCTTTCCTGGAATTCATATTCGGTTGTTCAAATAAGTACCTCATCCCACTGTGATCACTCATCAAAATGAACCTCCTGCCAAGAAGATAGTGCCTCCACATCTTTAATGCATGAATGATTTTTGCAAACTGAAGATCATGTGTCACATAGTTCTACTCATGCTCATTTAGTTTCCTTGACTCGTAACATAACACCTATCCCTCCTGCATTAGGACTCCACTAAGTCCTCTCTTGCAAGCATTTGTACATACCACAAACTTTTTATCTGGATTTGCAATATTGAGAACTAGAGCATTTGTAAGCAACTGCTTCAATTGCTCAAAACTTGTTGCACATTCCTCTGTCCATTCAAATTTGTTTTCTTTCATATGCAATGATGTAATAGGATGTGAAATCCAGGAGAAGATCTTAATGAACCTCCTATAATAGTCTGCTAAACCCATGAATTATTTGACCTCATCCACATTCCTAAGATATTCCCATTCCATGATAGCTCTGATATTTTCCGGATCCACTTCTATGCCTTCCTTAGAAACCACATGACCCAAGTAATGTACCACTGTCTAAAATATATTGCATTTACTAAGCTTGGCATAAAATTGATGCTCTCTTAGGAATCTCAATATTATTGCTAAGTGTTCAGCATTCTCTTCCTCATTCATAGAATATATTAATATATCATCAATGAATACAATCACAAACTTGTCGAGATAAGGACGCAACACACTATCCATCAAGCACATGAAAGTAGTTGGAGCATTAGTCAAACCAAAAGGAACCACAACAAACTCAAAATTCCCATACCTAGTCCGAAAAGAAATCTTGTAGATGTCCTCTTCTTTGATGCATACCTGATGATATCCGGATCTCAAGTCAATCTTTGAGAACATTGATGCTCCCTTCAACTGGTCAAAAAAGTCATTGATCCTCGGTAAAGGGTACATGTTTTTGATCGTCGCCTTGTTCAATTGCATGTAATCTATGCACAACCTGAGACTACCATACTTCTTATTCACAAACAACATTGGTGCACCCCAAGGTGACACACTTGGCCTGATGTATCCCGTGTACAACATTTCCTTCAACTGCAACTTTAGCTCTACTAACTATGTAGTGCTCATCCTGTAAGGTGCCTTTGATGCTAGTGCTTCCCTTGTTACCAACTCAATAGAAAAGTCCACTTCCTTGTGAGGCATAAACTTTGAAATCTGTGTTGGGAACACAGCCTAAAACTGTTGCAAGATCAGGTACCTGTTCAAGACTTATGCATCCTCAACATCCTTACCTTTATCACTAGAGATATGAACTACAAATAGCACACATCCTTTCCTGTGACTAAGTTTCACTTGTATAGTTGTAACCATTCTAATTGATGTTTCCTTCTTCTTTCTCGACAAGATTCTTTTTTCTCCATTGTCATCCAAGCACTCAATGGCCTTTTCATAAAAATCCACCTTAGTCCTGTGAAAATACAACTAATCCATACCGAGAAGCATATTATACAATCCCAATGGAAGTACATTCAGATGTGTTGATGTAGGCATACCATTTAACTCAAATGCACAAACTCTTACCCAATGATGAACTCTTTTCTTAGTACTTGTAGCCAACTTCACTAACCAAGGCTCTACATGCACTTCTTTACTCAAACCACACTTATCCACCAGGTCAGGGTTAACATAACTATAATTAGATCTAGGTTCAATCAAAATAGAAACAATTTCATCACAAAGCTTGTCATCCATCTCGATAATAGATGGATGGTGATCTTCCTGCCTATTATCCAATGTTACATAGATCTGAGGAATGATCTGCCCAACATCCCCAATTGTCTACACCTCCTATACACTGTATATTTGAGGCCTACCACCTTGATGCGACGAGAAATCCTTCTTGATATGTTTCTTGCCACATATTCAACACTACAACTTTCCCCTACCACCGCATTTATTTTTTTGCTCTCCGGGCTGCGACCCGTGTCCCTTATCAACTGCAATAAACTTCGTGTAAGGAGCAACATTCTCTTTCTCACCTTCATCCTGACGTATTGTTCGCTTTGGTGGCCGTTTACATTTAGTCTTATCTTTCCCTTTCCAACCCTGTTGAGACTTTGTCTTACACTTCGATTGTTCATAATAGTGTTTCAACTTCCCAATGGCTTCTTCCTGTGACCGAGGCTCATCATACTCAATCTAATCCTTAAATGCTAATGATATTCCATTGACAAATCTCTGAACTTTGTTTTTCTCATCCTTAAGATACGGTACATACCTCAACAACTTTAGGAACTTAGTCATGTACTCCTCATCTATCATTGATCCTATCTTCAACTCATAAAACTCCTTAGCTTTTCCATCATAGTACCTCTTTGACAAGTAATTCTTCTTGAAAATTCTCTTGAAATCATGCAAACTAAAATCCTTTGTCCTGATGTCTCTAACCCACTTCACATCTTCCCACGAGATGTTTTCTTTCCCTTTGAGGCTGAAAATAGTTATCCTAACCTTCGTGTTCTTTATGTAATCATGCAACTCAAAGAACTTCTTCATTCCAAGCAACCATGCATCAACATCTTTTGACTTCCTCAATTCTCCATCAAATGTAGGTGGCCTGGATTACTCATTCAGAAAATATGTCATGTCACTCCTCCTGTAACGATGATAGTGATGATGACCATGATACCTATCTGAACCAAAACTAGAATAGAATCCATGTCCATTTCCTCTCCTATGAGGTGTATTCAAGAATCTTCCATCTTTGACAATGTCACCTCTATCTGACTTGTGCCCACCATGGGATCTGCTACTATATGCTCCATTAGTCATGTCCTCTTTTCCATGGCTGATCCTAAGTTGTCCTTGTCTCTGGAAGTTTGACAAAATATGAAGGATAACTGCATTGACCTCTACTTGTTTCTCATGTGCCCCAAAAAGTGTCTCTTATGACTGAATGATTTTGTCATTATTTTCTTTGCAAATTCTTATTTCTTCCTTCAAGCTTCTCAAAGTTTATGTTATGTCAGGAAAGTACCCATCACCATGTTGTTCATTTAATCTGTAGGGAGAGTCTCGTGAACTGTAATCCACCATTTTTCTAGTCATCTTTGATCTTCTACTTCCTTCCAACGTATCTTGTCAGATAAACCAAACATAAACATAACCAACACAACTCATTATAGTTTAGAGGAGGATATCCCATCTACAGGATCAACCAAATTAGCACGATACATTTATAATCATAACAATATATCGACCTCATGCATGACAATATCAACTGCATACCATGACCTCATGCACGACAACCATGGCCATAAAAATGCATGCATAACAAATATATAAACATTGGCATTCATAAAAAATCCATATACAATCGACATGTATGCTTGACAAACATATTTCATCAATCTAGTTTAAGTGTTGAACCATGCTTTGATACCACCCTGTAACCACCCTCCTCCCACACTTAACCAAGTTCACCGGTCCATCGAGGTAAATATGTGATGAGGAGTTACTATGATATGACTCAACCTCCTAGGTACATTTAAGGAAGTGGTATCAACAAACTGAAACTTTACTAACCTTCCTTGGGAGCTACAAGATCTCCAAGAGCTAAAAAACCACTCCAAGTACCCAAAAGCTAAGCTAACTTGCTTTTTCACTAACCTAGACTCCTAGTCGCTTGCATAAAAAGGCAAGCCAATGATTGTAAGCCTCCAGTCGCATGGATAACCCTACCTCCCAATGATTGCAGTCTAAATTACTTAGTTTTGTGCATGCGACCCCGAGATCTAAGCCAATTTTTTAGGGTTAGGATCCATAGCTCTACCCAGACCTTGATAGAACTTTCTAGAATGATGAATGACACAAGGAAAATCCATTAATGCAAAATTTAGACAAGAACTTGACCTAACAAGGCTTGACCATGACAGACATTTCGTTAAACACATTGGGAACATGTAATCTACATGGTTATAGGGGTCTCATACTTATCTGAAAATCATCATTAACCATTCATTTATTAATCAAAACGTGATGAGAGTCATAACTAAAGTCCATCATAAAACCATGCTTATAACCAAAATAATAATAGTGATAGAACAACCATGAAAGCCACATAATAACAAGTATAAATAGTCATGAAATACAAGAGGAAAATAACTCTTATTAACATATGCAAAATCCAACCAAGTATGGGACTTCCATGTACCACTCGACCATAGATTGGGCTGAACCAAATATTTCTTTCAGCCAATCACTCCCATGCCATATTCCAAGCATGAATGTGGGACTAACAACAAATCAACCAGGGCTTCCTTAGGCTTTACTGCAATCCTGACAAAACCAGTCAAGAGACTCCTAGGCCTAAAACCCTCACCTATATAACCAGGCTTTACCATGAATAAGCATAAGACCAATAACATAACATGTTTTTTCCAACTTTATGGGTCTATTGGGCTTCAATTGAAACTACCATAATTTACTCCATTTTATCCATCCATGTTGAAAACATGCTTTTACTTATTGAATTCCAAATCCTCTCCCTTCATTTAGTTGTCAAACTCTTCCTTAATACCAGCCTATTAGAACAAAAACTATTTACCTTGAAGCATGAAATAAAACTATAAATATTATTATTTAAAATTATATTTAATCATATTATTCTAATTGTAAATCTTTCATAATAATTAAATCTAAACATATAACTAAATACAAAATTATATAAGACAATTTTAAACTGAATAAAATGATTTTAAGTTTTTTTTGTTTTTTATACAACTCCCCATACGTCCCATGCCACGAATGAAATTAACATATTTTCTATGACCCAAATATTTTTTACGAACCTAAATATCATCTCTAAAAGTGACGGACCAATTTTGAAAGAGAAAGAATCCCAAAGAAATGAGGTACCTTTTAGGGTTTGGTAGAGGATTATAGCTTTAGATTTATATAAAATAATGTTTTGTTATAATAGGGTGAAAATAATTTATTATTATATGGATTAATAGTGGAATCTATTTACTTATTGGTGATACTTAGATGAATGAGTATTAACTAAGTTGAAGGGTGAAAGGATATTAAAAAAACCTATATAATTGGGTTGAGAGGTGTATTCTAAAACTCAAGTAGGAGAGGATTTATATGTCAGGTTTTTAATAAAATAACAATAATAAAAATAAAAATAATTAATGTTTGGGGAAATAATTAATGTCAATCTAGTCTAAGTGTTGAACCATCCTTTGATACCACCTTTTTCCATTTCTTCTCTTGAGATGACATGTCTCAATTATTGAACTGGTGATTGGAATAAATAATTTATTTATTATTTATTTATTTATTTATTGGCATAGAGTTTGTGCTATCTCAACAACTGCAATACTTCTTCATGCTCTTCTCTAGTTTTTGAGTAGACCAAGATGTCATCCATGAATATTAATACAAACTTGTCCATATATGTAATTTTTATCTAGTTTTTTAAGTTGTTAAACTGATTTCCTATAAGTTGGAATATTTTTTTATCTATTGTTAAGGTTATTTGATCAGAGATCAAGGCAATAATTGAGAAAATACAATATAAATGATTAGGATTAGGGATATAGTTGAGAAAATGCAATACAAATGATTAGTTCAAATGATTGTGGTGAATGTTTTTAGTATTATTAATAAATTTAAAATAAAAAAAGTTAAACTTCTTTATCCATATGTTTGACTAATGAATACCAATTTACATGAATTGGAATACCAAAAATAAAGTAGAGTAATTAACCATTTTACATGAGTTGGAGTACCAAACAATATAGTAGAGTAATTAAAAATAGTTAAATTGATAAAGGAGTTGGTATTCCTCCACTAATAGTGACACATATTGGTCCATCCAATGTTTGTATGGTGAAAACATCCTAACAGCTTGATCTGAAATGGAGCAGATTAGTAATGCTGTGATAATTCCCCATTCAGAATAAAACCCAAGATGCTTATCATTTTCTTATTAAGTGCTTAAGGATTCACCATTTTTTCTTAATTAACTGATTCCCATGAGAGTTTCTTATGTAAATGTTATAAACAATTTAACATAAAACATATGTTGAACAACAACAAAATAACAACAAAGAAAATCAAAATACAACACACAACATAGAGATTTTATGAGGAGTTCACCCCTCTTGGGCTACGTCTCCTTGGTCCAGCTTCCAATATTTGAGCCTCTCTATTATGCTCAAAATTACAACAAAAGTGTGTTTACAATGCTCAAATGCCTCTGAAACCTGTCTCAATGAGTTCAAAATAGCCAAAACCACTAGAATTGACTCTTTTTGCCCCTAATTTGGATAATAACTGAAGAAGTTATGACCTCTCCCAGTTCTCCAACAATTTGCTCAACAAATTCCCCTTTTCCGGCTACTAACCATCAAATTCGGCCTGAAATCCACTAACTGGGCGAAAATTTCACCGCGCAGTGGGCCATAACATGTCAGTGGAATCACAAATCACAATCATCAAGTGTTGCGGGCTTATGGTCTATGAATAAAATTGGAAATTTGTGATTGCGATACGGCAGACCTGATGGCAGTATAAACTCGAACCTATAGTGTCATTGCATCCGGCTCGCTTTTCGCAATCAGTGGGGTACTAGTGAGTAACAATATGCGGGTCCGCCCTGTTGCGATATGTGATTGTGATATTGCATCACAACCCGAACTTTCCAGGGGACGATTCTAAAACACCTTCCCTTAGCCGATCTGCGATTTCAATCCATTGCATCACACCTCTGACCGATTTCTGAATGCCTTCCCTTCACCAATTGCAATTGTGATTTGCGATTTCCTTATTGCATCGAAACCCTTCCCTGCTCGAGGCCAATTTTTAACACAATCCAACTATGACTGAGATTTGTGATATGAGAGGGAAAATGGTGGCCTACCACATGGGACCTCCTCATTCACTGAAGACCTTGCCACATCATCCAATCTTGCCATGTGGACAAGTCAAACTTGAACTTTGACTTGCTCTAACTTCTGCATACAAGCTCGAATTTGAGTGTCGTTCGCATTGTTGGATTTAGAATGATGAGCTATTTGATATGAAGTTAAGTTTAACAAAGTTCTAACACTTTTATTTTTTAGCATAATTTTGAGCACCTGACCACTCCTCCCCATTGGAGGACTTTTGGACCCCAAAAGATTATATTCAGTTATTGAACAGATGAGGGCATTGTTCCCTCACCTTCCCCTCTTCAATCCATTTGGCCTTTGATGGATTTGTACCTTTGAGACCCACTCGAAGATAATCAAAATTCCCCTCTTTGATGACCTCGTTTTTATGTCAAGTATTGTGTCTTGCTGAAGCTCATCAAGAAATTCTGGAGAAAACTCTTCAATTAATGGAATAAAAAAATTTCAACATTAACAAAGGAATAAATTTGCATATATGAAGGCAAATCAAGCTTGAAAGCATTATTACCAATATTTTCTAGAATTTTAAATGGACCACAACAGATTGTTTTCAGCTTTTTACCTTCACCTTGAAGCCTTTCCTTGCTAATGTAAAGCCAAACTTCATCACCTACTTGAAACTGATGATCCACACGATGCTTATCATGCCTTGCCCTATACTTTCCCTGACTCTTTTCTAGTCGTTCTTGAACTGTTTAGTGAATCAACTGAATTTCTTTGCTTTGTCTATGTCGTTATGTCCATCTATAGCTAAATCATTCTCAAAGATAAAATCCAAAGGCAAATGAGGTAAATAACAAAGATATTCCTCAAAAGGCAAAGTTAGAGTAGAAGAGTGAGGCAAATGAGGCAAATAACAAAGATATTCCTCAAAAGGCAAAGTTAGAGTAGAAGAGTGGTTTGCTCATATGTAAGCATGTTGAATATAATGTAACTGTTCATCCCACAACTTAGGATGTTTGTTGCAATATCCTCTTAGCAAGTGAATAATTTTCATCTTAACCACTTCAGTTTGACCATCTATTTGTGGATGGAAGGTTGTACTTTTCTTCAACTTGGTGTCCATCAAGTTCCACAAATTTGACCAAAAAATCCCAACAAATTGGGAATCACGATCACTTACAATAAAAGTAGGTAATCCAAAATGAACCCATACATTTTGAAAGAAAAGTTGAGTTGTTTGTTCAGTTGTAATTTGTTTTTACAAGGCATTAATATGCACATCTTGTTGAACCTATCCATAACTATGTACAAATAATCATGACCTTTTCTTGATAAAGGAATACCTCCTACGAAGTCCATAGAAACACTCTTCCATGGACATGAAGGCACTCGAAGTGGTGTATACAATCCTAGTTTCCTATTACTAGGCTTACTGACTATGCAAAATGAACAATCTCTGATAAAACGTGGCACACTTTCAAGCATACGAGGCTAGTAAAAATACTTCTAAAGATTTTCCATTGTTTTACTTACACTAAAATGTCCAACAATAAGAGAAGTGTCCACTTCCCTTGTGACATTTACTCTCTCCCTCTGGAACACAAAGTTTTCCCAAATGATACAATAGATCATCATGTACATGGTAGTCTAATTCCTCAACTTGGTGGCCTTGACTCAAGTTTGAATATACCTCTTGAAAGTCTAACATCATGTGTGTATTTTTCAACATAAATTTAAGGTAAAACATAATTATTCTTGAGTAAAATGGATACATTAACAAACGGTGTAGAAAGTATATCACCAACTCTTTTATAAATGCCTTTCTTGTACCCGATTACCAAGTGGAATTGTTGTAAAAATCCCATCCAATGAAAGTGCCTTGATTGCTGCAATTTTGTTTGAGATTGTAGATATTGCAAAGGTTGATGATCGGTGCAAATAATGGTTTCTTTTCCCATTAATTAATGCTTCCATTTCTTCACACTTTGCACCAATGCGTAAATTTCTTTATCATATGTGGGATAGTTAATAACAACACCATTAAGAATCTCATAATGAAATGAAATGGGCTTACCATGTTGTAAAAGAACTACACCCATGGCGTAGTCACTTGCATCTATTTGTATTTCAAATGGTTGTTTCAAATTCAGCAATGCTAAAACTGAGGCTGTATTGATCTTTTGTTTTAAAGCATCGAATGCTTTTTGTTGTTTGCCTCCCCATTGGAAGACAACCTTCACGCTGGTCAAAGAATGTAGTGGAGCTACTATGGAAGAGAAATTGGCAATGAACTGCCTCTGGTACTAAACTGCTAGAAAACTCCTTACTTTTGTGATTGATTTTGGTATTGGCCAATTCATAATGACCGAAATTTTAGATGGGTCAATTTTCAGCTCACCTCCTCCAACTATGTGGCCCAAATACACTAAGGAAGTTTCCCGAATTCACATTTAGACATCTTCATAAATAATTGTTCTTTTTTCAAGACAACCAACACTTTCCTCACATGCTTAACATGCTCTTCTCGTGATTTGCTAAATATCAAAATATCATCTAAATAAACAATTACAAACTCATCAAGAAAGGATCTTAAAACATCATTCATAATTCTCATGAATGTAGTTGGAGCATTGCAAAGACCGAAAGACATAACCAGCCACTCAAACAATCCCTGTTTTTTTTAAAAGAAGTCTTCCAAATATCCTCCTCAATTATTCTAACTTGATGATATCCACTTCTCAAGTCTAATTTAGTGATATATTTTTCATTCTTCAACTAATCTAGAAAATCATCTATTCTGGGCAGTGGTTATCGATTCTTTATGGTAATTTTAATGAAAGCTCGATAATCTACACACATGTGCCAGGGTCCATCTTTCTTGGGTACCAAAACAATTGGTGAAACACATGGTGAAGTAGAGGTGTGAATTACACCTTTATTTAACAATTCCTAGACGTGTTTCTTAATTTCTAAACTTTCGAGAATTAACATTCGATACATACAGATATTTGGGAGGGACAGTCTTGCTGTAGTTGAATTTTGTGTTGAAATCCCCTTTTTGGTGGCAATCCCTTTGGTTCTTGAAACACATCTCCATCTTGATTGACCACATCAACCAATTCGGCTTTCAACTTCACGTCACAACCTACAAAGGATTCACACTCTGTGTCATTCTTCTGCTTGATCATAAGGAGCACAAGATTCTTGTTGGAATTGACCAATCGCTTCATTTTCCCTGTGCTTGCTAAAGACAGATTAATATTTCTACGATGGGCTCTCACAATATACTTTAATTCATCTTTGAACAAATGATATTTTTTCTCAAATCTATGGAAAACGGTTTTCCGTTCATACAGATATGGGCTTCCCAACACAATTCCATAAATATCCAACGACACTACATCTAATTCGACTTCATCAACGAAATTGGTAGTAACAGAAAACCTGAAAATGCATTTCCTTGTGACCTAAATGTTTGCATCCTTGGTTATCCAACCAATAGATACAGTTTATGATGAGGCACAATTTCCAGATTCAACTTCTTGACCAAGTGTGTAGAAAAAAAAAATTCTTGGGATCCATTGTCAAACATTGTATCAATCTTGGTGTGTTTGGAAATAACTCTGACATGGAACAACTCAGTTATGTTTTCTCAATTTGAAGTGTTGTTAGAGTTATTTGTTGCGATGTTGCTTTCCATGGCTTCCTCTTTGCTTATTTTTTCCATGGATTCTCCTTTAGGGATTGTGGCTCCAATTTTTGTTTCATCACCTGAGTCGAAACCCAATTCTTGTTGTACAACAACGTTTGTCTTATGTTTCCCTTTATTTTTGAATTTCTTCGATCTTAATTCAAGATGAAGCTTCCAACAATGTGCTTCATCATGGCCCTCTTTGGAACAATTCTTGCACACAGGTTTCTCCCCTTCTTTCTTAACAGAAGCATTTTTCTTTTTCTTTCCTTTAGATTTCTTTCCTTTTTCACCACCCTGGAATGGCTTCTTCTTACCTTCTTCTTGTACATTTTTCCCTCTTGCTTCGAGGTGTGTATCTTGAACACAAACCTCATCAAGATTCGTGGGATTAAACATAAGAATGGTGTGTCAAAGATATATATGCAACCCTCCTATGTATTTCAGCAAAGTATCTTGTGACTGCAAGTCTACTCCTAACGTAAGAGTTCTTCTCCTAAAATCATGAGTATACTCTTGCACATTTTAACATTTTAACTCTTTGAAATTTTTACAATTCATGATAGCATTTTTGCATATGAACTAAAGGGTAGAATTTTCTTTTTATAGAAATAATGAAATCAAACCAAGTAATAGAGATCTTACCATTTTTTTTTTATCTCGTCTTGAGTCCTTGCTTCCCACCAAATGAGTGTTGCACCCTCCATTCTCAATGAAACCAACTGAATTTTGCTATCATCCTCTTGCAGGTTTTGAATTATACAATACACCTCCAACTGAAAAATCCATTTGTCCAACTTTTCTGCATTAACTTCTCCATTATACATGGGCTACTCAAATTTAACATCAAGTTTTAGAAAAGGTGATTTACCAGGTCCTTTTGAAGAATGATGATGAGTATGAGTAAGGGTTATATTAGAAGAAGAGGGTGAAGATTCTTGTGAAGAAGAATATGAAGAAGATGGTGGAGAGGGTGGAGGTTTGTCTCCATTCCCATTACCTCCTTTTCCATTACCTCTTTTTCTGTTACCTTCTCTTAAAGAACCTTCTCCATTAGAAGGTTTGAAAATTTATTCTTGCAATCTGTAATTCCTCTCTTCATAGAGGACCTTAACCATCTTTTTCATATCAAAGAAATCCTTTATGAATTCTCTTTCATCATCGGTCATGGTAGGTTCTCCTTCATGAGACATGGTCTCTGAAGACTCAACTACGACTTCTACAACTTCAGGATGTATTGGTGTAGAAGACTTTGGAAACCTTTCTCTTCTTCCACTTGAGCCAACTATATGGCTTTCAACCAACTTCCCTTCTCCTCTTTTGAGTTTTAACCTTGTTAGCATGACATAAAACTAGCAAAAAATACTCCTTCCTTGCACAAGCAAATCTAGTAAGAAAAAACCAGTGCTCTGATACCAACTTGATCTCAAATGGAGCAGATTAGTAATGTTGTGTTAATTCCCCATTCAAAATAAAACCCAAGATGCTTATCATTTGCTTATCAAGTGCTTAAGGATTCACCATTTTTGCTTAACTAACTGATTCCCATGAGAGTTTATTATGTAAATATTATAAACAATTTAACATAAAACATATGTTGAACAACAGCAAATAACGTCAAAAAACAACATACAACACAGATATTTGATGAGGCATTCACCCTCCTAGGCTACGTCTCCTTGGTTCATCTTCCAATGCTTGGGCCTCTCTATTATGCTCAAAATTACAACAAAAGTGTGTTTACAATGCTCAAATGCCTCTGAAACATGTCTCAATGAGTTCAGAATAGCCAAAATTGCTAGAATTGACTCTTTTTGCCCCTAATTTGGATAATAAATGAAGAATTTATCACCTCTCCCAGTTCTCCCACAATTTTCTCAACAAATTCCCCTTTTCCGGCCACTAAGCATAAAATTCGGCTTGAAATCTGCTAATTGGGTGAAAATTTCACTGCATGGCAGACCATAACCTGTCAGTTGAATCGCAAACTACAATTAGCAAGTGTTGTGGGCATATGGTCTATGAATAAAATGGGTGACTTGTGACTGCAATACGAAACCTAATGGGAGTATAAACTGGAACCTATGGGGGCATCGCATCCGAAAACTATCGCTTTTCGCAGTCGGCGGGGTACCGACGAGTAACAATATGTGGGTCTACCCTGTTGCGATATGCGATTGTGATATCGCATCGCAGCTCGAACTTGTCGGAGGCCAATTCTGAACCAATTTCCCTTCGCCTATTTGCGATTGTGATCCATCGCATCGCACCTCCGGTCGATTTCTGAATGCCTTCCCTTCACCGATTGCGATTGTGATTTGTGATTTCCTTATCACATCGCAACCCTTCCCTGCCCGAGGCCAATTTTTAAACGATTTGCTTGCAACTGTGATTTGTGATATGCGGGGGACAATAGCAACCTAGCACTTGGTGCCTCCTCATTCGCTGAAGACCTTGCCACATCATCAAATTCTACCAGGTAGATAAGTCAAACTTGAACTTTGACTTTCTCTAACTTCTGCATACGAGCTCGGATTTGAATGTTGTTCACACCACTGGGTTCAGAATGACGAGATATTTGATTTGAAACTAAGTTTAACAAATTTCTAACACTTTAATTTTTTAGCATAATTTTGAGCATCTGATCACAACTTGTCATCTCAACACTTTCTTCATATATTAGCTCATCCACAACACCATCATGTTGAGACAATCCATCCTATCGACCTCCCTTTTCTCAAGTCCCATTCTTGATTTTCCCTATAAGGGTAGTATGTATCCCCATTATGATTACCTTAAATTGTCAAAATCTCATTTTATGTATCCTATTGTTGTACTTGGATCCCCCAACCCCTTTAACACTTTCAACACCAACTCCTCATTCTGTTTTAATACCTATGCAACTTGTAGGTGTTATCATTATGTTCTCTAAGGAATATACACATGCCTAGTGAGTCAGACCACTATCTTCCGAAGATTTGACATTTTCATAAGATGAAATCACTAAAGAAGTCATTCAATGATTGTTGTCTCCTTTAACCCATCATTGCTGGAACCACCATCTACTTGTTCCATATATTTATTTGTCAAAATATATTATGTAAGGGAAAGTTCTCATGTAACTAATTAGGGGTCCCCTACCCCTACCTAACCTTCTTTTACCCTCTCTATGATTTTTCTTGAATATGCAGGTTCTAGTGTTGCTATCTTACAGCTCATGAAATAATCATAGAATCCTTTACGACTTCTAATTATCCATGGGATGACATGTGAAACACAAGACCAAATGACATTACATTCTCTTCCTAGCTTTATGGGCCTATTGGACATTAGCGAAAATTGTCGAAGGGTTTACTCATTTTCATCTCATCCATGGTGAAGAGGTAATCTTACCTATTGAGTTCCAAATCCCTTCCCTTCATTTTAGTTTTCAAACTCTCCCTTGATGCCATGCCATTAGAATAGAATCTATATTTACCTTGAAATATACAAAAAAAAGATCACAGTTATAAATATTATAATTCAAGGTTAAAGTTAATCATATAATTCACAATTTTCTATCTTCTATAACAACTAAGTATAACCATATAAAGTGATACGAGACCTTGGGACCACTAATTTTGAAGACTTGTCATTTTCATTGAATAGAATCATTGAGAACTCACTCTATGATTAGTGTCCCTTGACCTCATCATTGTTGGAACCACCATTTAATTTTTCCATATCTTTATTCATCAAATTGCCCCATGTTCCTATGGAATTGATTAGGTGTCCCCTATCCTTGTTTCACCTTCTTTTACCCCATATGTAGTATTCCTTGAATATGTGGACTCTAGTGCTCTTATCTTCCACCTCGACAAAGAGACTCTAGAATTTGTAATTATCCACGAGATGACATGCAAGCCATCAATAAGAATAATACCAAATAGCATAACATGGTTTTTCAAACTTTATTGACCTATCGGAATTCAATTGAAATTATCACAATATTTACTCCATTTTCTTTTGCTTTCCTTTAAATTTCTTTCCTTTTTCACCACTCTGGAATGGATTCTTCTTACCTTCTTCTTGTACATTTTTCCCTCTTTCTTCGAGTTGTGTAGCTTGAGCACAGACCTCATCAATATTCATGGGATTAAACATAAGAATGGTGTGTCAAAGATATATATGCAACCCTCCTATGTATTTCAGCAAAGTATCTTGTGACTGCAAGTCTACTCCTAACATAAGAGCTCTTCTCCTAAAATCATGAGTATACTCTTGCACATTTTAACATTTTAACTCTTTGAAATTTTTCCAATTCATGATAGCTTTTTGCAAATGAGCTAAAGGGTAGAATTGTCTTTTTGCAGAAACAATGAAATCAAACCAAGTAATAGAGATCTTACCATGTTTTTTGATCTCGTCTTGAGTCCTTGCTTCCCACAAAATGAGTGTTGCACCCTCCATTCTCAATGAAGCCAATTGAATTTTGATATCATCCTCTTGCAGGTTTTGAATTATACAATACACCTCCAACTGATGAATCCATTTATCCAAATTTTCTGCATTAACTTCTCCATTATACATGGGCAACTCGAATTTAACATCAAGTTTTAGAAAAGGTGATTTACCAGGTCCTTTTGAAGAATGATGATGAGTATGAGTAAGGGTTATATTAGTAGAAGAGGGTGAAGATTCTTGTGAAGAAGAATATGAAGGAGATGGTGGAGAGGGTGGAGGTTTGTCTCCATTCCCATTACTTCCTTTTCCATTACCTGCTCCTAAAGAACCTTCTCCATTAGAAGGTTTGAAAATTTCTCCTTGCAATCTGTTATTCCTCTCTTCATAGAGGACCTTAACCATCTTTTTCATATCAAAGAAATCCTTTATGAATTCTCTTTCACCATCGGTCATGGTAGGTTCTCCTTCATGAGACATGGCCTCTGAAGACTCAACTACGACTTCTACAACTTGAGGATGTACTGGTGTAGAAGACTTTGGCAACCTTTCTCTTCTTCCACTTGAGCTAACTATATGGCTTTCAACCAGCTTCCCTTCTCCTCTTTTGAGTTTTAACCTTGTTAGCATGACACAAAACTAGCAAATAATACTCCTTCCTTGCACAAGCAAATCTAGTAAGAAAAAACCAGTGCTCTAATACCAACTTGATCTCAAATGGAGCAGATTAGTAATGTTGTGCTAATTCCCCATTCAAAATAAAATCCAACATGCTTATCATTTTCTTATCAAGTGCTTAAGGATTCACCATTTTTTCTTAATTAACTGATTCCCATGAGAGTTTATTATATAAATATTATAAATAATTTAACATAAAACATTTATTGAACAACAACAAAATAACAGCAAAGAACATCATAATTCAACACACAACACAGATATTTGATGAGGCGTTCACCCCTCCTGGGCTACGTCTCCTTGTTTCATCTTCCAATGCTTGGGCCTCTCTATTATGCTCAAAATTACAACAAAAGTGTGTTTACAATGCTCAAATGCCTCTGAAACATGTCTCAATGAGTTCAGAATAGCCAAAATTGCTAGAATTGACTCTTTTTACCCCTAATTTGGATAATAAATGAAGAATCTATCACCTCTCCCAGTTCTCCCACAATTTTCTCAACAAATTCCCCTTTTCCAGCCACTAACCATCAAATTCAGCCTGAAATCTGTTAATTGGGTGAAAATTTCGTTGCACGGCGGACCATAACCTGTCGGCTAAACCGCAAACCAAAATTAGCAAGTGTTGTGGGCTTATGGTCTGTGAATAAAATGGGTGATTTGTGATTGCGATATGGGACCTGACGGGAGTATAAATTGGAACCTATAGTGGCATCACATCCGAGAACTATCGCTTTTCGTAGTTGGCAGGGTACCGACAAGTAACAATATGCGGGTCTACCTTGTTACAATATGTGATTGTGATATCGCATTGCAACCCGAAATAGTCGGGGGCCAATTCTGAACCACCGTCCCTTCACCTATCTGTGATTGTGATCCATCGCATCGCACCTCCAGCCGATTTTGGATGCCTTCCCTTCACCAATTGCGATTATGATTTGCAATTTCCTTATCGCATCGTAACCCTTCCCTGCTCGGGGTCAAATTTCAAACAATTTGCCTGTGACTGTGATTTGTGATATGTGAGGGCCAATGACGGCCTGGCACTTGGTGCCTCCTCATTCGCTGAATACCTTTCCATATCATCAAATTCTACCATGTAGATAAGTCCAACTTGAACTTTGACTTGCTCTAACTTCTACATACGAGCTTGGATTTGAGTGTTGTTCACACCATTGGGTTCAGAATGACAAGCTATTTGATCTAAAGCTAAGTTTAACAAAGTTCTAACACTTTAATGTTTTAGCATAATTTTGAGCATCTGATCACAACTTGTCATCTCAACACTTTCTTCATATATTACCTCATCCACAACAACATCATGTTGAGACAATCCATCCTACCGAGCTCCCTTTGCTCAAGTCCCATTCTTGCTTTTCCCTGTAAGGGTAGTAAGTATCCCCATTATGATTACCTTAAATTGTCCAAAACTCACTTTATCTATCCTACTGTTGTACTTGGATCCCCCAACCCCTTTGACACTTTCGACACCAACTCCTCATTTTGTTTTAATACCTATGCAACCCGTAGGTGTTATCATTATGTTCTCTAAGGAATCTACACATGCCCAGTGAGTCAGACCACTATCTTCTGAATATTTGACATTTTCATAAGATGGAATCACTAAAGAAGTCATTCAATGATTGTTGTCTCCTTTAACCCATCATTGTTGGAACCACCATCTACTTGTTCCATATATTTATTTGTCAAAATATCTTATGTAAGGGAAAGTTCTCATGTAACTAATTAGGGGTCCCCTACCCCTACTTAACCTTCTTTTACCCTCTCTATGATTTTGCTTGAATATGCAGGTTCTAGTGCTGATATCTTACACCTCATGAAATAATCATAGAATCCTTTACGACTTCTAATTATCCATGGGATGACATGTGAAACACAAGACCAAATGACATTACATTCTCTTCCTAGCTTTATGGGCCTACTGGACATCAGTGAAAATTGCCGAAGGGTTTACTCATTTTCATCTCATCCATGGTGAAGAGGTAATCTTACCTATTGAGTTCCAAATCCCTTCCCTTCATTTTAGTTTTCAAACTCTCCCTTGATGCCATGCCATTAGAATAGAATCTATATTTACCTTGAAATATACAAAAAAAAAGATCACAATTATAAATATTATAATTCAAGGTTATAGTTAATCATATAATTCACAATTTTCTATCTTCTATAACAACTAAGTATAACCATATAAAGTGATACGAGACCTTGGGACCACTAATTTTGAAGACTTGTCATTTTCATTGAATAGAATCATTGAGAACTCACTCTATGATTAGTGTCCCTTGACCTCATCATTGTTGGAACAACCATTTAATTTTTCTATATCTTTATTCATCAAATTGTCCCATGTTCTTATGGAATTGATTAGGTGTCGCCTACCCTTGTTTCACCTTCTTTTACCCCATATGTAGTATTCCTTGAATATGTGGACTCTAGTGCTCCTATCTTCCACCTCAACAAAAAGACTCTAGAATTTGTAATTATCCACAGGATGACATACAAGCCATGAATAAGAATAATACCAAATAACATAACATGGTTTTTCAAACTTTATGAATCTATCGAGATTCAATTGAAATTATCACAATATTTACTCCATTTTATCCATCATAATAAAGACACATTTTTACTTATTAATGTCAAATCTCCTCACTTCATTTAATTTTCAAACTCTTCCTTCATACCACTTATTAAAACAAACCCTATTTACCTTGAAACATGTCAATAAAACTCAAGAATATAAATCTTATTATTCAAAATTATATTTAATTATATAATTCACAATTGTAATTTTTTCATAATAATTAAATCTAAACATATAACTAAATACAAAATTACATGAGAAGTAAAATTTAAATTGAATAAAATGATTTTAAGTTTTTTGGGGATATACAACTCCCCATATGTCCCCATGCCATGAATGAACTTAACATATTTTCTATGACCCAAAGATTTTTTTACGAACCTAAATATCATATCTTAAAGTGACGGACCAATTTTGAAAGAGAAAGAACCCCAAAGAAATGAGGTACCTTTTAGGCTTTGGTAGAGGATTATAGCTTTAGATTTAAATAAAACAATGTTGTGTTATAATATGGTGAAAATAATTTATTATCTAACACTGTTAAAGTAAATGAGTATATCGTTTGATAGTGGAATGTATTTACTTATGGGTGATACTTAGATGAAAGAGTATCAACTAATGAAGTTGAAGGTTGAAGGTGAAAGGATACTAAAAGAAAACATATATAATTGAGCGGAGAAGTGTATTTTAAAACTCAAGCATTTGGAGGATGTGGAGGATGTGTATGTCCGGTCTCTAATAAAATATATTAAAAATAAAAAATAATTATAAAACAAAAAATAAAATAACACATAAATAAATAAATAAAACTAAAATCCATTCAACATAAAAAAATGAAAATCTGCTCCAAATATTTTAATAAATATTTGTAAAATAATTTTTCCAATAAAAACCATATCCATGATTAATATTAATATCTTTAAAACATAATATTTCTACGTTAAATGTAATATTAAAAATATTAATTGATCTAGTTTTATTATAACTTTTGTTATCATGCCATGTAAAAAAATCATTAAACATAATAATGATATTTATATTGATATTGATATTGATATTAATATTATTAGATTTCATAACTTTGGATTAATAATTTGAGAAAATGATTATGTTTATAGGGATTTGATTTCATAGATTTGGAGTTAGATGGATCTAAGCTGGTATGTAAACTTTTGTAATTCCTATCTATCTGTTTGGGTTATTATAATGTTATTTCATATGACTTGGAATATCGAATGTGAGAACTTCCTTATCTATAAGTTTGACTAAAAGAAAAAAATATAGTTTCCTTATCTATATGTTTGACTTGTAAATACCATTTTATATGAATTGGAATATAGTAGAGTAATTAAATTTGTAGTTTAAGCAATCAACAATTGCCCAATTCTGGGAGAAATTCTTAAAATAGAGTTTTGTGGTAGGTATACATGAAAAACGAAAACAATTGATAGATCCAGAGTTAGATGGATCTAGGCTGGTATATAAACTTTTGTAATTCCTGTCTATCTATTTCAATGGTTATAATGTTATTACATATGAGTTGGAATATCAAAGGTGAGAACTTCCTTGTCTATATGTTTGACTAAAAAAAAAAATAGACTTTCCTTATCTATATGTTTGACTTGTGAATACCATTTTATATGAGTTGGAATAGAGTAGAGTGTATGAGTTGGAATAGAGTAGAGTAATTAACTTCGTAGTTTAAACAATTCGCAATTGTCGAATTCTGGGAGAAATTCTTAAAGTAGAGTTTTGCGGTAGGTGTTCATAAAACACGAAAATGACTGATAGATCTAGACTGGTATATAAACTTTTATAATTTTTATTTATATGTTTTAGTTGTTATAATGTTATTTTATATGTATTGGAATATCAAATGTGAGAACTTCCTTATCTATGTTTGACTAAAAGAAAAAAAATAGAGTTTCCTTATGTATATGGTTGACTTGTGAATACCATTTTATATGAGTTGGAATAGAGTAGAGTGTATGAGTTGGAATAAAGTGTTTTTACTTATGAATACCCTTTTATATGAGTTGAAATAGAGTAGAGTATATGAACTGGAATAAAGTAGAGTAATTAACAGCGTAGTTTAAACAATCCACAGTTGTCGAATTCCAAAAGAAATTCTTCGAGTAGAGTTTTGTGGTAGGCATACACGAAAAGAGAATATCACTAGCCTATGCAAGTCTCAAACCTGCGACCTTCACGTTATTAGCACAAACAATCATTGTTAGAACGACCATTTTTCTTGTTCCATATCTTTATTCATCAAATCGCCCCATGTTCCTATGGAATTGATCAGGGGTCCCCTGCCCCTGTTTCACCTTCTTTTACCCCATATGTAGTATTCCTTGAATGTGTGGACTCTATTGCTCCTATCTTCCACCTCAACAAAGAGAATTTAGAAGCCCTTACAATTTGTAATTATCCAAGGGATGACATGCAAGCCATGAATAAAGCATAAGACCAAACAGCATAACATGTTTTTTCCAACTTTATGAGTCCATCGGGTTTCAATTGAAACTACCACAATATTTACTCCATTTTATCCATCCATGGTAAAGACACACTTTTATTTATGGAGTGCCAAATCACGTCCATTAATTTAGATGTGAATCTCTTCCTTAATACCACCCCATTAGAAAAAACTATTTACCTGGGAATATATCAATAAAAATAAAGTATATAAATCTTATTATTCAAAATTATATTTAATCATAAAATTCACAAAACTATGACATATAGCTAAATACAAAAGTATATGAGAAGTAAAATTTAAATGGAATAAAATGATTTTAATTTTTTTATTTTTTTTATATAAAACTCCCCATATGTCCCCCACAACAACATGAATGAACATAACTTATTTTCTATGACCCAAATATTTTTTAGGAACCTAAATATCATCTCCTAGAGTGACGGAACAATTTTGAAAGAGAAAGAACCCCAAAGAAATGAGGTACCTTTTAGGCTTTGCTATAAATGAGGTACCTTTTAGGCTTTGCTAGACGATTATAGCTTTAGATTTAAATAAAATAATGTTGTGATATAATATGGTGAAAATAATTTATTATTTAATATTGTTGAAGTAAATGAGTATATGGTTTAATAGTGGAATCTATTTATTTTTTGGTGATATATAGACATCAATTAATGAAGTGAAAGGTGAAAAGATACTAAAAGAAAATATATATAATTGAGTCGAGGGGTGTATTCTACAACTCAAATATAAGAGGATGTGTAATGTGTATGTTACATATCCAATAAAATAAAAAAATAAAATAAATTAATATGAGCGAAAAATAGAAATGAAAATAACCATATAAATAACAAAAACTGCAATATAATTCAATATAAAAAATCGAAAATCGTGGTCCAAAATTTTTTAATATTTCTTTTAATTAAATATTTGTAAATATTTTTTTTTTAAAGAAAAAACATATTCTTATGGATATATTAATATCTCTTAGAAGCGTAAATATTTCCACGTCAAATTGTAATATTGAAAATAAGTAATTTGATGTAGTTTCATTATAATTTTGTTATCATGCCATATAAAAATCCATTAATCTAATATCAATATTAATTTATTAGAATATTAATACTATTAAATTTAATAACTTTGGATTAATAATTGAGGAAATGTTTGTGTTTAAAGGGATTTGATTTCATAGATTTGGAATGAGATGGATCTAGGTTGGTATATAAATTTTTGTAATTCCTATCTATCTATTTAGGTTGTTATAATGTTATTTCATATGAGTTGGAATATGGAAGGTGAGAACTTCCCTATCTATATGTTTGACTAAAAGAAAAAAAATAGAGTTTCCTTGTCTATATGTTTGACTTGTAAATACCATTTTATATGAGTTGGAATAGAGTAGAGTTTATGAGTTGGAAAAGAGTAGAGTAATTAAACTCGTAGTGTAAACAATCCACAATTGCCCAATTCCGAGAGAAATTCTTAAAGTAGAATTTTGTGATAGGTATACACGAAAAACGAAAACAACTGTTGGATCCAGAGTTAGATAGATCTAGGTTGGTATATAAACTTTTGTAATTCCTATCCATCTATATTAGTTATTATAATGTTATTTCATATGAGTTGGAATATCAAAGGTGAGAACTTCCTTATCTTTATGTTTGACTAAAAGAAAAAAATAAAATTTCCTTGTGTATATGTTTGATGTGAATACCATTTTATATGAATTGGACTAAAGTAGAGTATGTGAGTTGGAATAAAGTGTTTTGACTTATGAATACCAGAGTGGAGTATATGAGTTGGAATATAGTGTTTTGACTTACGAATTGGAATAAAGTAGAGTTTATGAGTTGGAATAAAGTGTTTTGATGTATGAATTGGAATAAAGTGTTGTGACTTATGAATAACAAAGTAGAGTATATGAGTTGGAATACAATGTTTTGACTTATGAATACCAGAGTAGAGTATATGAGTTGGAATACTGTGTTTTTTGACTTATGAATACCAGAGTATATGAGTATATGAATTGGAATAGAGTAATTAACCTTGTAGTTTAAATAATCCATGATTCCAAAAGAAATAACACTTATGAATACCATAATAGAGTAGATGAGTATATGAATTAGAATAGAGTAATTAACCTGATAGTTTAAATAATCTGTGATTCCGAAAGAAATAACACTTATGAATACCATAATAGAGTATATGAGTTGTATTTTAGAGTATATGAGTTGGAATACAATGTTTTTTTACTTATGAATACGAGAGTAGAGTATATGAATGGGAATAGAGTAATTAACCTTGTAGTTTAAATAATCCACACAAATTCTTATTCTTTGAGTAGAGTTTTGTCATCTTAGAGTATATGAATCGGAATAGAGTAATTAACCTTGTAGTTTAAATAATCCACATAAATTCTTATTCTTCGAGTTCAAGTAGAGTTTTGTGCTTAAAAGGAAAACAAGAAGTGGCTTTTTACAGTGTATGAATGGGAATAGAGTAATTAACCTTGTAGTTTAAATCATCCACATAAATTCTTGTTCTTCGAGTTCAAGTAGAGTTTTGTGCCTAAAAGGAAAGCAACAAGTGGTCTTTTAGAGCATATGAATCGGAATAAAGTAATTAACCTTGTAGTTTAAATAATCCACATAAATTCTTATTCTTCGAGTAGAGTTTTGTGCTTAAAAGGAAAGCAGCGAGTGGCCTTTTAGAGCATATGAATGGGAATAGAGTAATTAACCTTGTAGTTTAAATAATCCACATAAATTTATATTCTTCGAGTAGAGTTTTGCGCTTAAAAGGAAAGCAACGAGTGGCCTTTTAGAGCATATGAATGAGAATAGAGTAATTAACACTGTAGTTTAAATAATCCACATAAATTCATATTCTTCGAGTAGAGTTTTGTGCTTAAAAGGAAAGCAGCAAGTGGTATTTTAGAGTATATGAATCGGAATAGAGTAATTAACCTTGTAGTTTAAATAATCCACATAAATTCTTATTCTTTGAGTAGAGTTTTGTGCTTAAAAGGAAAGCGGCAAGTGGCCTTTTAGAGTATATGAATCGAAATAGAGTAATTAACCTTGTAGTTGAAATAATCCACATAAATTCTTATTCTTCGAGTTCAAGTAGAGTTTTGTGCTTAAAAGGAAAGCAACAAGTGACCTTTTAGAGAATATGAATCGAGTTTTGTGCTTAAAAGGAAAGCAACAAGTAGCATTTTAGAGTATATGAATCGAAATAAAATAAATAACCTTGTAGTTTAAGTAACCCATAGAAAATAGAATTTTGTGTTTATAAAGTAATTTAAACAAACCTTATAGTTTAAATAATCCATACAAAGTAAAATTTTGTGTTTATAAAGTAGTTTAAACAATCCAAATCTTATTCTTCGAGCAGAGTTTTGTGCTTATAAAATAGTAGTAGTTTAAAAAAATCCAATTTTTGTGCTTATAAAATAGTAGTAGTTTAAAAAAATCCAATTCCGTAATTGTGCTTATAAAATAGTAGTAATTTAAAAAAATCCAATTCCATAAGAAATTCTTATTCTTCGAATAGAGTTTTGTGCTTGAAGAAATTCTTATTCTTCAAATAGAGTTTTATGCTAGAAAAGGAAATGGCAATGGCGCAGAGTTTTGTGCTTATAAAATAGTAGTAGTTAAAAAGAAAAATCCAATTCCGTATTGTGCTTGTAAAATAGTAGTAGTTAAAAAAAAAAAATCCAATTCCGTATTGTGCTTATAAAATAGTAGTAGTTAAAAAAAAATCCAATTCCGTATTGTGCTTATAAAATAGTAGTAGTTTAAAAAAATCCAATTCCGTAAGAAATTCTTATTCTTCGAATAGAGTTGTGTGCTTGAAGAAATTCTTATTCTTCAAATAGAGTTTTATGCTAGAAAAGGAAATGGCAATCGAGCAGAGTTTTGTGCTTATAAAATAGTAGTAGTTAAAAAAAATCCAATTCTGTAAGAAATTCTTATTCTTCGAATAGAGTTTTGTGCTTGAAGACATTCTTATTCTTCGAATAGAGTTTAAAAAAATCCAATTCCATAAAAAATTCTTATTCTTTGAATAGAGTTTTGTGCTTGAAAAAATTCTTATTCTTTGAATAGAGTTTTGTGCTTGAAAAAATTCTTATTCTTCGAATAAAGTTTTATGTTAGAAAAGAAAATGGCAATCGAACAAAGTTAAATCCAATTCCGTAAGAAATTCTTATTCTTCCAATAGAGTAGAGTTTTGTGCTAGAAAAGGAAATGGCAATTGGCCTATGCAGGTCTCGAACCTGCGACCTTCGCGTTATTAGCACGACGCTCTAACCAACTGAGCTAATAGGCCACATGCTTTTGTTTTACGGCCGACCATATTTGTTCTTTTATATAATGAAATAAATTTATGTACATGAAACCCAATGTCTTTTCCCCGCTTTCAATTCCGACCGATACTAGTCAAATCATTGGATAACATGGCAAGACTTAATTCTCCATAATTACACTCAAAATCTCACCCTCACAATAATAAAAATAATTGCTTTACAGTGTCTCCTGTTTTCATTTGCACTAACTTCTGTCGTCTGTACAGTACATTATTGAGTCTACCGAATAGTAAGAAAGTTTGTTGTTGGATTTTTGTTTTGAAGAGATAAATAGCAGTGGCCACTGAACTTTACCGGTAAGACGACAGTACATTATTGAGTCTACCGAATAGTAAGAAAGTTTGTTGTTGGATTTTTGTTTTGAAGAGATAAATAGCAGTGGCCACTGAACTTTACCGGTAAGACGACAGTACATTATTGAGTCTACCGAATAGTAAGAAAGTTTGTTGTTGGATTTTTGTTTTGAAGAGATAAATAGCAGTGGCCACTGAACTTTACCGGTCTCATGCAAAAGCTCGTTACCACCTTTACTCAAAACACCCGAAATTCACGGTGCTGGATATGATTTCACGAAATTAACATAAGAAATTAGAACGCCACCGTGGGCTCGAACCCACGACACACAGGTAAGAGCCTTGCGCTCTACGGGCCGATGGAAATAATCAGACGGTTAAAACTCTTGTGCTCTGCCAAACGAGTAGACGCAGTGATGGAAAACAACTAGAAAGCGTTTTTCACAATGATTAGATGCCACAGGTCCAAGCATTCTCTACAAAAATCTGCCTGGATTAAACAAATACATTAACTTTTATTTTGATATTAATGGCTTTCCTATGGTTTGGTTATTATAATTATGACCTCTTATTTGGTTATTCTTGGAAATTAAAGATGCAGTTTGTTACTTGTTTATATTAATAAACTATTATAATATATTATTAACTTCTAATATATAATTGATATTATGTTACTAATTTTTATGTCAATATAAATGTATGGATTTTGAAATAATTCTATACATAAAGTTATAGTATTTTTAAATTATAATATATATTATATATATATATATATATAGAATTTAAAATTTCTCTAGTGTTTTTTTAATGTTAATATATTTTTACAAATATTTAATATTTTTAGTTTTATTACACCATTGTGTTAAAGTCATAATTTGATCATCTTTGTTGCACTTGTTGACTTCATCATTATAACAATTGCTAAAATATTTTTGACAAATAAAAATGTTAGATTGAATATTTAGTTGTACAATTAAATTTAACGCTTCCTTTATAGCTAACATCCAACCAATGAATATTGTCTCATAACAAATCTCTCTCACAATATACCATTCTATAACTAAAGTATCATCGCATATAAACCACTAATAGAAACTTTACACTACCAACAACATTGATCACCATGCATCCCCTCTCCCACCAAAAACCTGTGCATCTTCTCCACAATAAGTTGGCCTTCTCTTCTAGTGGTGGAGTATAATATTTAGAGTTTGACCAAAACTATAAACCTCACCTAAGCAAAACTTCAAGCGCCTCAAATTTTATCATATGTAGAGGTACATTGTAATCACAATTCTACAAACGTGTAGCTTATTCCTCACAACTTATAATAGCATCTCATGTCTAATACTCACTAGATGCACTTTATCATCTCAATTCTTCTTAAGCAAGTTTGCAAGGTGATCCCATGCCTTTTTTTATATATACTTTTTGTTTCCTTACATCTTTCAAGAGGGGCACTAAATGAAGAAAACAAATTAATTGCTCAACAAATAAATATTTTGCACTGACACAAAATTTTAAGGATCCATACCTATCTTTTCAATGTCGAAATCTTAGCAAAGCTTTTAAAATGATCACATTTGATAGTGACAAAAGCAAGCTCAAGCTCATCCGCCCACTTCATTTACCTTCCAACTTCCAATCACTATTAAGAATAATGTGATTCATTGTTACATTGTTAGTGAGGCTACATCTATGTGCATTATGCCTGCTCATCTCTATAAGTAGTCACGCTCTCTTGATCATGTGCCATCTATGATTACCCTCCATGTGTATGATGGTCGACACTCCCTGATCTGGATTATATCCTTATATTATTTTCATCTATCTTGATGCTTTTAGAGTGAAAAAAATGGAGGAATTAGCGTGCACAATCACTTTAATAGCAAATCCTAGTATGAAAATTTGGGGTTTTAAACATTCTAGGCTATTTTGAGGGATTCGATGACATCTTTTCAAGGTCAAAACATCCCTTCCTTATGCAAGGAACCTTCATTCCAATCTACACTTACATATCTTTCCAATAGCTCAAGAATTATGTTAATCAAAGCTCATATGCAAACATTATGTCTTCCACAAGTTGACCTACCATGTTGACCACCATGACAACCCCTATTACTAATGCATATGGTGCTAGCCATGTGTGGGATTTCAAAAAGATTCTAGAAGGTCCAAAAATGAAATTATAATTGAGGGTTGAAGAGGAAAAAAACCTTACCAGTAGATGGCTATCGAGCAATGTTAAATAGTGCATCGCTACCTAAAGAGAAGTTGTTTCATTCTATGTTATTTCATTTTGTTCCATAGTTAAGTAGAGCAATGAGAGGGGGGAGTTAGAGAGTATCGCAGACTCGTGATTAAGATTTTATAGAAGCCTTATAGGCCACAGGGTCTTAGATAACTCCATAGAGAAGACTTAATTCTTTGTCTTTGTACATTTCCATATTAAAGAAAAAAAAAAAGAGAAAAACAACTAGACCTTCTAGTTGGGTTTTTTCTTGTAAGGGTTTCATAGGGTAAAACATTTCTATTTTATTTCTAGATGGTAAGTGAGTGTAAATTTTTGTTCTCTATTTTTTGTATTTCGTTTTTCTTGCGCATATAAGCAAAAAGTCAATAATTAAGAATATAAGATCTAAGGGAAATTAGCCTTTATAATGCAATATCCATGGTAGTTTATAGATCATATTGGTATAAGAGTAGGTTTCTTTGGTATATTTTCGAGAAGTTTTAGAGATACAAGAACTAGTTTAAGAAGAGTGTCCCAAAACCCTAGCCATGGCCAATGAGTCTATTCACAATAACTCTGAAGACCTAGCAAAAGAGATAGTTGTGAGGCTTGAAGCATAGTTTTCTAAACATCAATTGCAATATGAAACTCCTCATGGTGTCTCTAGCAATAAATGTTAGACCATTCAAAGGGGATATATGTTCTAAATAAGAGATCGAACCAGAGGGGAAATTGGGAGATAATGAAGACCCAAAAAAGGAGTCGAGGAAATAACTAGAGAAAGAGCGGTCAACTTTGAATATTGTTAACCCTTCAAAATCCCTATTCAAGATGGAAGAAAAAGTGGATCACAAATCGATCATGAGGTGAGAGTGACGCACTAAAACTAAAACATTAGTTGCAACAACTAAAATTTCATTTCAACGTTCACCATATAGATGAAGAACAAATATATCATATTCTACTTTGAAGTTAAAGGGTCGTGCTTTAACCTGGTGGGAAATCCATATAAAAACACTTAGGTTGGAGGTTGATCCACTAGTACCTAAATGGGAGGACTTCAAAACCCCCATTAAGTCCCAACTTAACCCTATCGGGTATGTAAAGTACTAATGGATTTGGTGACATTACTTTAAGTAGAGGTAGGGGTGAACTATAAAAGAGTACACCATTGAGTTCAAAAATTTGGCCATCATGCTAGGTATCTCTCACAAGAACCTAGATGTTCTCCTCAAGTATTTTGGAGATCTACGAACCATCTATAAAAGTAAGTGATGCTTTTCAAGTTAACAACATTGGATGAGGCATGTGTATAGGATGGAAAGCATATGCCACAAGAAAGGGAAGCAAAGTAGTTTTAAGCAGAAAAAGCACCAGGAAGCTTCCAAGGAGGGGGAGAAGAAGTGGAAAGGGGGGAAGGATACGCAAATGATACCCACTATATGCCAATGCAAGGATACCAATAACCATTGTAACCATTTAACAATATTTATGGTCACACTAAGGAAAAGTTTCGGAAATTGCATCCAAAGTTGAACCTAAAGAAATTCAAGCCTAGGATGCAAACAAAAACTATCTTCTTGCATAAATTCTAGATATCAAGTTGAATGTAGCTCTAATTTGGATGAGAATATTGTCTACACATTTGTGTAAAATGAGGTGAACTTGAGTAGCCTTCTTCACTAGGAAGAGAATGGGATGACCAAACTCTTCCACATCAATATCGATATAAAGAAGACCAAGATAAATGCTTTATTCAACTATCGCTCATAGGCTACTATCGTATCAACAAATATAGTAAACAATATTGGATTGGATGTTCATGATCATCCTATCATGTATCCATTGGAATGGATATACAAGGATGTAGAGATAAAGGTAACACAATAATGCAAGATTAAATTTGTTGTAAGTTCTTATTATATTGATGAAGTGGAATTTGAGGCAATACCTCTTGACATATGTGCAGTAGAATATGAAAGACCCCACATGTATATGAGTGATGCAATATTCATGAATATAGCTAATCAATACTACCTGATTCATGATGAAAAGTCCTATATCATCAATGCACACAAAGGCAAGTTAATATCTCACTGGTAAGTGCCAACCAAGCCAAGAAGTTGATTATTTCTAGTAAGAAATATGTTTTACTTTTCTTAGAGATAATTAGTTTGATGATGAGCCAATAAGAGAAAAAGTATCCCTAAAAGGGTGTGCTAAGGAAGAAGCATCGGTTGGAGGATTTGTTACAATTATATAGAGGAGTGTTCCAACAACATAAAGGTTTACCATCAAAAAGGGATGTGGAACACGAATTATAATTATTGTTACTCTCCATTGTCAAATATTAGGTTGTACATCCAACCATGGTCCAACATTGCATTGTGACAAGGATTGTCTCAATATGAAAATCAACTATGGTCAAACATGTTTATTTTAGTATTTCTAATATTTATCTTAGGGTTTATATACCTTGGGTTTATAATATTAGTCCCTTGGGTTTCGTATTATTCCCTTGGGTTCATAGTCCCTTCGGATTTTAGTATTAATCCATTGGGTTTATTACTCCCTTAGGTTTATAATATTAATCATGGTTAACCATCGTCAATCATAGCCAACCATGATCAATCATGATTAACCATGGTCGAATGTCGCATTGTGACAAGGATTGTCTCAATATGAAAATCAACCATGGTCATCCATATTTATTTTAGTGTTTATAATATTTATCTTAGGGTTTATATACCTTGGGTTTATAATATTTGTCCCTTGGGTTTAATATTATTCCCTTGGGGTTTTAGTATTAATCCCTTAGGTTTATTATTCCCTTGGGTTTAAAATATCAATCCATTGGATTTATTATTCCCTCGGGCCTATAATATCAATCATGGTCAATCATGGTCAATCATAGGCAACCATGGTCAAGCATGGTCGAATGTCGCATTGTGACAAAAATTGTTTCCATATGAAAATCATGGACAATCATGGTCAACCATGGCTAATCATGGTCATCCATGGTTGATCATGGTCAACCATGTTCTAGAGAATAAAACATGGGCAACCATGATCGAACGTCGCATTCTGACAAAGATTGTATCGATATGAAAATCCACCATGGTCCAACCTCACATTGTGACAAATATTTCCTTGTTATGAAAATCAACCATGGTCCAACATCGCATTATGATAAGGATTGTCTTAATATGTTCAAAATAAACCATGGTCAACCATGTTTATTTTAGTGTTTATAGTATTTATCTTTGGGTTTATAATATTAGTCCCTTAGGTTTAATATCATTCCCTTGGCTTCATAATCCCTTGGGGTTTTATATTAATCCCTTGGTTTTATTTTTCCCTTGGGTTTATAATATCAATCATGGTAAACCATGGTCAATCATAGCCAACCATGGTCGAATGTCGCATTGTGACAAAGATTGTCTCAATATGGAAATCAACCATGGTCCAACATCGCATTCTAACAAAAATTGTCTTGATATGAAAATCAATCATGGTCAACCATGGTCCAATGTCGCATTGCGAAAAGGATTGTCTCAATATGGAAATCAACCATGGTCAACCATGTTTATTTTAGTGTTTATAATATTTATGTTAGGGTTTATATACATTGGGTTTATAATTTTTATCCCTTGGGTTTATTAATCCAAGGGTTCATATTCCTAGGCTTTAATATTATTCCCTTAGTTTTATAGTCCCTTGGGTCTTTAGTATTAATGCCTAGGGTTTATTATTCCCTTGGGTTTATAATATCAATCAAGGTCAACTATGGTCAACCATGGTCAATCATGGTCAACCATGGTCAATCATGGTCAATCATGGTCAACCATTGTCTACCATGTTTTATAAATTCAATCATGGTTAACCATGGTCCAACGTCGCACTATGACAAATATTGTCCCAATATGAGAATCAACCATGGCCAAATGTCTCATTGTGACAAATATTCTCTCGATTTGAAAATAAATCATGGTCAAGCATGGTTAACCATGGTCCAATGTCACATTGTGACAAGGATTGTCTCAATAAGAAAAGTAACCATGGTCAACCATGTTTATTTTAGTGTTTATGATATTTATATTAGGGTTTATATACCTTCGCTTTATAATATTAGTCCTTTGGGTTTAATATTATTCAACCATGGTCAACCAAGTTTTATAAAATCAATTGTGATCAACCATGGTTCATCATGGTCAACCATGGTCTAACATCACATTGTGACAAATATTGTTGCAATATGAAAGTCAATCATTGTCTCAACCATGGTCCAACATCGCATTATGACAAAGATAGTCTCAATATGATAATCATGGTCAATCGTGGTCAATATAATACTAATATTGAGGTATGAGCAGTTAAACTCAAAAACACTTGATGATAATGGTGTCATGAAAAAAATAAAAAACACTTCCTTAACACTTTTGTAGACACTAATAATGAATTTAGGGAGCGTCCTATTTTGATTTCATATTTTCCACTGAAATTTTTGGCTTCTTTACATTACAATATTGACTTCATATATGCAAAATATCTGCAGATTGTATGAACACAGAACTGAAAGAGAGATCCAAAAATGTATGTGAATAATGCTAAATAGAAAAAGTCCATGAGCTTTACCAAATTCAACCAAGAGTTGGTCAACAATCTTACAAAACAGATAAATTTTAGCACACACCCACCATGGAGTTCAAACTCACGACCAAAAGGAAAAAACCGTTCCACTTTTCAGTTCTCCAGCCAACACTTTTTTCTTCTCTCTTTCCCAAATCCTAACGCGACTTTTTAAATCCTAAAGCAATCTAGACAGGTGCAACATCGAGGATTTTCCTTCCACCTGAGGATATTCCTGCCAAAAATTGCCAACTGGAGAAGTGAAATCCTCATCCTCCAACCAAATTATGTTGAATTTGAAAGGTATGCCCATACATGGGCACTCTAGTCTCCATTGTAGTACAATCGACATGTAGTCAGAAATCAAGGATTTTTCTACCCATGATCGCAAACAACCCAGTTTTCCATCAAGGTTTCCTAAACTAGGAATAGATTCAGTCTTTTATCGATGTGGTCATCAACCGCACGAGCATTGTGCTAGGTTGGAGTCAGAGTAAGGGGTCTGGTGTACATAAGATGATTGGACTCAAATAACTAGCAAAGATGGTCAGTGAGAGGATCCACCCTACATTTGACACCCCCAACATTCATCCCCAGATAAAACAACATTGAAATCACTTGCCAATATAAGAGACTCAATTTTGAGTATATTGCAATCATCCATGTGCTTCCAGAAATAATATATGTCATTATACTAAGCATATAAATTGACGAAATGTAGTTTAGTAAGAAAACCACATTATGTAACTTAACAAGAGAACACCTCTGAAACCACATTATGTAACTTAACAAGAGAACACCTCTGAAAAAATTATAGGCTGACAAAGTGGCCCACTAGGATCCCAGAGAGCAGCCATGCCACCATAAAGACTAGAAGAATTAACAACAGTCATATGCCAGTCTAGGAATATTTTTTAGAAGTATCTGAAAACTTTATCAGTCGTAGTCATCGTCTCCTGTAATAGAATCAGAAAAGGGTGAGTGGAGAGGAACAAGTGCTTGAGGGAAATGAGTTTGGAGTGGTCCCCTAGGCCATGCAAGTTTAGGGTGAGGTAGTTCATTGCATAGGAGCATCATCGAGTGATATAGCTCTAAGAACCCAAGTGAAAACAAAGGTGATGGGAATATCTCGTAGTCTACCCTCAGAGTCCCGCAGGTTTGGTAACCGAGGTCCACATTTTCCCTTTTTATGGATAGTGACATTGCAAGCAGAGTTATGAAAGATAGGGATAGGAGTGGGATGAAGGGGTCCCTTATGGACAACTGTGACGCCAAATCTAGAGAGGGATTGGCCAAGAGAAAATCAAGGTCACTATCTTTAAAATTATGGGGGGAAAGGTCAGCCCCATTCTACAACTGAGAAGGAGATCAGGGAGAGGAAGTAATCAATGGAGGAGGGGTCAGGCTAATAGCGTGAGGGGGAGAAAGTGGCCTTGGGGGGATTTCTATAAGGGAGCCCAATAGTCCTAGAGGGGTAGTGTGTTGTTCCCCTAGAGGCAAATCAAGCGGTCGAGATGGAATGGGAAAAATAGGTCTTCGACAGAGGCTACCAAGAGGTGGGACAGAGTGAGGGGGAGGACGAGGGGAAATGTAAGAGGGGGAGGAGTGAATATCAATGTGAGAAAGAGAATAATCAAAGTTGTGTTCAATACTAGAGTGTTCCAAGTTTCCATATGCAACATCAAATTTGCAGTCCCTGCATCCATCGCCTCTTAAAGCTTATGTTTATCAAGTTTACACTACCTTGATCTATATTGGGCTCCTTGTAAAACACTTAAACATGCAAGCTAAAGAGAATAATTTAAAGTATGTACTAATATATTTAAATCATGAAATTCCCCTTAATACTAATTCAATTGCATTCATGGCATGTTCTGACTACAGGAAGTTATTGCCATGATGTGAAACTGACAACTCTTAAATCCTCGAGGAGAGCATAGTTGCTTAATAAGCACACATTTACATTTCAGCCCTAAGTTTCACCAATTTAAAATAAAAAAATATAAAAAACACCTTATTATCTCAACATTATAGAATGAGATGTGAATGAGATGAGTCAAAGTGCAGTAGTAATGGATGAGATGAGCCAAGGTTGAAGGTGGTGTTAAATTACAAAGAGAGGTTGATCTTCAATTACACTGGCTAATGCCAAGTTATATGCAACATTTCAGAATATAAATGCCAAACATAACCTAGAAACACATTAAAAATGTAACTTAGAAAGAGTATTCTAACTGCATCAATATATTACAAATTTACCATCTTCATCTATTGATAATAAAGAAATATAAAAGGTTCACATCTTTGCCAAATCATTACTGAACGCATCAAGCATAAACAAGCTCTATGACATTGATAATAAGTTAATGCTCTGATATTGATTTACTGATAAGTTGTGAACTTTGAGTTGAAATCCAACCAATCTAATCAGCAGATCCACTGCTACTAGTCATCTAGCTTAAAATCAAATAGAAATGAAAACCATTTATCCCATGAGCTAATGAGACCAAGCCAAAAGATACAAGAGTACAACACATGCTATTTTGAAATATCTCTTCTTGAAGAAAACTATAAGCATGTGGACTACAACTTCAAAATCCATAAAGCAGAAATGGATATACTCTGTTCAAAGAAATTGTTGAAAATTTTGCTAACATCCAAAGAATCATAGTCGTATAATGTTGAGAAAATAAAAACATTTACACAAATTAACTGAGACTCTAAACAAACATATTTGAGTCCTCTGAAATTAACTTATTGCACTGACAATGGTCATTATAAATAATGGAATAGCACACTCTCAACAACTAGAGTAGAGAGAGCAACCCAAAATCTATTAGAATGGATATGAAAATTTAGCTTTAGCAACACACCAAACAAAAGGAACGAATCAACAAATTCCCAAAAGCTTTGTTGGGGTCTTGAATGAATCAGGTGAAGTTTCAGAGAGCTCTAGATTGCCAAAAGAATAAATGGTGTATGAATTAAATCGTTTCATTGACCTGGAAAGGTAGGCTTACTCAAAGAAAAATGAATAAAAAAATTGATCTTTTGATAGTATGAAATGTATTAGACATCATTAGAGGTTGTGATTGAGCTCAATGTAATTCATGAACATAGGCAGTTATAGAATTACAAGGACCAAACTTGAAAGTTCAGTGTATAACAATTGAACAAAGAATGTAGAAGAATGTTTGGCCTACAATTACAACCAAGATTGTGCCCTGACCGGGAAGTTTGAATCACATCCTCCGCCAAATCCAATTTCCTTTCCTAGCTTACTATTTTCTTCATCATTTTTACTTGCATGGGTATGGTTACAGTCCATGTTTCGAGTATCTATCCATCAACCAGGACTGAAAGTAAGGGGGACTGCTTTTGTTGTGGGTTTCTGCATGGGAAGTTCCATCAGAATTCACTACATTACCATCCAAATATTGTGATTTATCTACAAAATGGTAGATATTCTACTTCAATTAGATGAATTTATAATTTTTTAAAAGGAAACACATGTTTTTAACTATTAAACCAACTAAAATTATAATAAGATATTGTCTTTCTTTATTTTATGTACTGCCTGTGATATCTTCACGGCCAGATAGATATATGTCATAAATGTGATGGAATTTTGGTTATCAAATAAATATTTAAGGGAAAAAATTCAATAATGTTTGCTAATGTGTTAATGATTTGAAATGTTTCCAAGCAAAGTTTGTAGAGAAAAGTGCGTTTAAATTTATTTATTTTTCCTGGGTATAGGTTTGCTTTTGTTTTTTTTACAATTTTATTTAAAATTTGATTTATTGGAATGGTAAGTTAAATTTTTTATTCTATATAATTCAATTTATTTTTTTAAAAGATATTTAATTTATTTATACATTTGAACTAAAAATTGTAATTTAAATATAAAATTATGAAATATTGAGAATTTTGTATCATTAAATTATAATAATAAGAATATAACCAACATCTTACCAACCAAATATATCAATAATTTATAACTTAACAAAACTTACCACTAAAAAATCTTATCAACCTCTCTTTATACTTTTGAAACCATTACCAATATATATATCCCATGCGGCGGAATCACTTGCCGTAGTAATGCAAAATAAGTATTTTAATATATAATTTGAAGAATTCAATGCATGCGTTTTCTTTACCCTTGAAAAAAGGGTCTTTTTTTTTTCAGAGGAAAAAGCGCCATAGATTATATTAAGTCAATATAAAAACCATGATTAGATACAAAAGGATGACTTGAACAGCCCTCTATCAAGACATCATTGAGAAAAAGCACATAAGAGGGATGACAGATAGCACAACTTAACATGGAGACTGTGGAAAAAAGAGCAGACCAATATTCCAAACTTCTAGAAATTGGTTCCAGATCGAGAGAGGCAGAACTCATTGATACATATGCCTATCATCATAATCATTGAGAAAAAACAAAGACCACAGATAGCCAAGCCCAAACATTAGGCCTGTTTTCTTGGAACATAGTCAAAAATTGAGCTGATGCGGTGCAAAATGGACTTATAGGGAACCTTGGATTCTCTGAAGATTTTATAGTTCCGCCACTTCCAAGCGCACCAAATCATAATAATAAGAAGAGGGCGCCTAGACTCGCATTGAGAACACCACCATTGAAAGGCTGCATGAACAGAAACAAAGACAATATGAGGAAACCCAAATAAATTGGCAAGATCATACCAGATTTCCAGAGAGGAATTGCATTGAAAAAAGGGTCTTTAACTAAGGAACCCAATTCATGGTGAAGTCGTGCTATATGAAAGAGACAAGCTCATTAGATCGATTTATTTGTTGCACCCTGATTATATTGATAGGGGTTATTCTTTTAAAATCTAACATAATTTCGTTTTATGGTAATGTATTTTGAGTGTTTTATGGTAATTTATTTTGAGTATTTTTTTTTAAGTATTTAATAGAAATTTTATTGAATTTAAGCTTTTGTGATCTATAATCTGAGTTTTTAAAAATATTTTCGGAAAAATTATATTAGAAAATCTTTGTCGACGCGTTTCGAACCAGCGAGTGTGGTTCATCGTCAGGACAAGTTAAAAATCAGATCATGGCTACATGTTAAATAGGGATCGTAGATCTTTTAACGGTTAGGTTTGACTGAAGAAACGACTATATTAGGCTAAATTGGACCGAGGCCATCATTGATTAAGAAATGGCTATATTAGAAAGGTAATTTTTGTTTTTATAATAATATTATTATCAATGATAATAATATATATTATAAATTTTTTTAATAATATTATTATCAATGATAATAATATTATTAAAAAAAATTACCTTCCTAATATAGCCGTTTCTTAATCAATGATGGCCTTGGTCCAATTTAGCCTAATATAGTCGTTCCTTCAGTCAAACCTAACCATTAGAAGATCTGCCATCCCTATTTAACATGTAGCCATGATCTGATTTTTAACTTGTCTTGACGATGAACCACACTCGCTGTTTCGAAACACGTCGACAAAGATTTTCTAATGTGATTTTTTTGAAAATATTTCTAGAAACTTAAAAATTTTATGTTTTTTTAATTTTCATTTTCAAATATAATTCGATGATGAAAGTATTTGCTACGATTAATGTAAATGTAAATATAAATTTAGATATAAATATTAATATTGTTAACTAAGTTATTAGTTTTTGGAATTAAAATAATAAATTTGAACCTAAAACGTTATTAATGATATTAATTTTTTTAAAATATATTATTACAAAAAAAATTAGCCATTTTAACATATATGTTGAACGCTCAATTTCAACATGCAATTAAGAATGAATTACATTGTGGAAGAAATATCAAGAACACATATATACATATGAAGAGAAATATTTGGGAGGAATTCAAATAATATTTGTATTTAATTTTCATATGCATTTATATATTAGGGGAATGGTTGGAGTAGTTGTACCTATTCCATCTAATTATTTGTCAAGAATATTTACTCTTTATTACACATATTCATACATTTTACTTAATATTTTGTATCTAGTGTATGATGACTATTACATAGGCCTAAGAGGCCCCTCAACATCTCCTCCACCCTTAGTTCCTTGCTTGTCTCAAGCAAGTTTTTAACAACAATACTATGACATGTTACTCTTTAGCCTTCACTTTCAATCTGGTAGGTGCTTTTGCAGTCAATGATTCTCTCATGATTCTTTTTCTACTCACCCAACAAGGTCCTCTTAACTCTTTTGCTATACCATAGTGTCTACAGAGTGGTGCCTGACTTATCCTATGCTCATCTTGCACCTACAAACACCTACGGTAGACCTCATTCTTGAACCAACCTACCATATCTCTACTTCTAGCTTCTAAGATCACAACCCAAAGAATTGTTCGACGACTTTTATACCAAGGGGCCCAATCAATTTAAGCACTCTTATGTCATCATCTTGTCATTTATGCTCATTATGTGCGTGTTCATCTCATTTGATCTCATTCTTAATTTCTTTCTTTTCTCATCATCTACTACAAGTGTTTCCATCAAAGAGTCTTTGGTGCTCATACTTGCTTATGTTCTTATTAACATGGTTGTGCTCTTTGCATCTTTTGTTTCTTCCTTTCTTCTACTATCAATAAATGCTCATGTTTTGTTGCATGATAAAATTTACTTTATCAAGGAGAGGTGGTTGGACTGAATGCTCTATTGCTTATTACTACTAGCTTCTTTGTAGTTTCTTATATTGTGATGATGATGATGATGATGGTGGTGGTTAACGTCCACTGAGACCAAATTCGTCTATCAGACCTATAATTTTCTTAGTTTCTAATTGTCTGGCTCCTCGTCTTTGGCGAGATTGGTGCTGTAGATTTCTTTTTTTTTTCTCTATGGTCTTCCAACTTTCTTTATCTTGCATCTCCTTCAGCTCTTCTGGTTCTTGGGACATTGGTGTCTTAGCTTCGTGATCTACTATGTTCGTCCTTTTAAAGATAGTCGGAGAAGAAGTTTGGTCTAGAAGATCTGCTTTGCTGTTAAATGAAGATTTATTTTGTGCGGTATTCGAGTCCTCATAACTATTGATGCTTGAGGGGTTGTTGAGTTCACTCTTTTGTTGTTGGGCGGGGCTTTCCTCCTGCTTGTCTTGATATTTGTTTCTTTCTTGCCCGAATTCTTGTGATTCAGATTTTTCTCGAGAGTATTCCTCTTTGATGACAGTGTAGTGTTCTTTTTGTGCTCCTTCCCACCATGTAGGTCTATGGTGATTTTTTCTAGCAGAATTTTTCTGGGAGGCTTTTGGGTAATTTTTGGCTAGGTGGCTTGTCTCAAAGCAGGATCGACATCTAAAGAGGACACTTTCATAATCGAGTTTCTGGTTCCACGCATAGTCTTTACTTGTTAGGTGTATTTCAGCTGGGAAACCGACGCTGAAGTCCATTTTCACACAGATGCGTGCATAGGTGCTTTTGGCATATTCCTCTGTTTCTGGGCACCTACAGTAAAATTTTCCAATTGCATTTCCAATGGCTTTTAGCGAAGAGAAATTCCAAAGATGCAAAGGTAGGGTTGGCAATCTCACCCAAACTGGTGTTGAGGTTATGACTGTTGTTGAGGGATCGAATGATGGGTTTCATGGCCTCATGAATAGGCTTGATTTTTCCCAAAACCAAGGGCCATAATCTAGAATACATTGTCTGCTTTCAGGGTTTTCAAAATCTACTATAAAGAAACCCCTAGCATAGGGGTAGATATTAATTGCATAAGGAATTAGAGGCTTCCATACCTCCGAGACCCAACTGTGTAGAGCTGTCAGTCGTGACCAAAAACCATTGAATCGATAGATTAGGGCACTTTCAGAGAACTTCAAAGCCTCATCGAGTGAGGCCTGGACCACCTAAACTGTGGGAGCTGGGGCTTCACTGACGATATGCGTTAGAGCTTGCCCCCAGAGGTGGACGGAACTGAGCCAACAACTATTTTCACAAAGCTGGGAGCCATCTGGAGAATGCTCTCCTGCTGAGCATAAAAGATTGTTGAAGAGAAGGCCACAGGAGATTGCCGAAGAGAAGTGAAAAGCCGTAGATCTATGAAGAAGAGGCGCAGATATATAAACCGAAGAAGGCCCAATCAATGAGAAGAGAAGTGAAGAGCCGCAGATATGGGTTCTTCACATGCATATCTAACCAAATCTACGGTGACCTAACATATACATGAAGATCTGTCCAATAACACAGCAGCAAGAGCCGCAGATCAAGAGCCAGATCTGCTCATGCAGAGATAGAAGAAACAATAAAAAAAAACAGCTCCAATAGTTAATAGCTCACAGATCTGGGTTCTTCACATGCATATCTAACCAAATCTATGGTGATCTCACATATACATGCAGATATGTTCAATAACTAAATTGTACGCAGCAGCAAGAGCCACAGATCTGGAACCACAGATTTGCTCATGCAGAGATGGAAGAAACCGCATATCTGGAGCCCACACGTTCTTAGAAACTGTAGATGCAGAGACAGAAGAAATCGCAGATCTGGAGCCCACGTGAAATAGAACGAAAGAAACCGCAGATCTGGGGAGCACATGAGTTCTTAGAAACCGCCTGGAGCCTGCAATTCAATTTACATAAAGGACAAATTACGTAACTTGACTAAGACACACTAATATTTTCCAACATCTAGCTTTTTACTTGATCATCATTGACTAGATATCTATAGATGTTTGAGTAAGAAACTAACCAACTTACAATCTGACTTAATCAACAAAAAAAATTCAATGATTGTAAATTCATCAAAACATATATTTTCGTTATCTTCTTACTCAACTCTAAACTCGACTAGATTATATCCTTCATATAATTCTTTTTGTACATAAGATTCCTTTTCATAGTGATCCAAACTCAATGAAATTTCTTGAAAATAATAATAAGAATGATGCATTCAAAATACATGTAATTGTTAATTTAGAGTTCGTTCTGATGGCTTAGCTAGTTAGAAAAAGTTGACTAGCAAGTCATATTTGTGATGGCCAACAATTGATTCCTCTTGCTTCCCCACTACATAGGCCTAAGAGGCCCCTCAACATCTCCCCCACCTTCACTTCCTTGCTTGCCCCAAGCAAGTTTGAAAAAACAATACTTTGACTTATTACTCCTTAGCCTTCACCTTCAATCTAGTAACTGATTGTGCAATCAATAGTCTCTCCAGTGCCCTTTTGCTACTTGTTTAAAAGGCCCTCTTGACTCTCTTACTACACCATTGTGTCTACAAAGTGATTCCTGAATCATCCTGTGGTCATCTCACATCTGCACACACCCTACAGTGGGTCTCATTTCTCAAAAAATGTACCATATATCTAATTCTAGCTTCTATGGTCACAACCCAAAGAATTGTTCAGTAACTTTTCTACCAAGGGCTCAATTAGTTTATGACTTGCTCTTGTGTCATCATCTTGTCATTTATGCTCATTGTGTGTGTGTTCATATAGTATTATTTCATTCTTGACTTCTTTCTTTGTTCATCACCCACTATAAATGTTTTTGTTACAGAGTTTCCACTACTCATACTTGCTCCTAATGTTATGAACATGGTTGTGCTCTTTTTATGTTTTGTTGCTTCCTTTCTTTTGCTGCCAACCAATGCTCACATTCCATAGCATGATGAAATATGCTCTATCAATAGGAGATGGCTAGACTGAATGCTTTTTTCTTCTTTGAGGTTTCTTGTAATATATGGAGCATGCAATTCAATTTACATGAACAACGTAACTAAATTGATTACTTAGACGTTATTTTTTTTCCAATGACACTATTTTTTTTGCAGTAACACACCCTTTTTTTTTTTAACTCCGAGTAAGAAACCAACAAGCTTATAAATCCAAATCACTCAAATGACTAAAATTTTAAATAATAAAAACATAATTTTCCCTAAATTCTTACTCGACTGTAGAGACTATAATCTATCCTTTATACAATTATTTTTGTAATAAGACTCCTTTTCATAGAATTTGATTCCACCAAAATGTCAAAATTAAATTTGGCTCCATCATTATCCTTGCATGAGTCAGAGTTGATCAAGTCGACTATATCTTTCTTCAGTCGACATTTGTCTGAGCAGTTGTTTTCCCCATTTTTTTTCCTTTTAATTTCTCGCATGGTCAAAATTTATCATAGTCGAGTAGTCTTAGAGCACATACATCATGAATAAGAGGCATATCCAAGGTTTATTCATTCTTTCGATCTTCCACCTCATCCACTCAACATTCTTCTTATCCACTCATTTAGTTAAGACAAGGTTTCATGATATGATAAGTGGGCAACACATTGATTGTCTTGATATGTACCCATCATTATTAATAGGAAAACATAACCCAATTATGTATTTTTCAAAATACCAAACAATATTCTATGAAATGAAACCATGACATTTGAATTGTTCTCAACTATGAGGGAGAAGGGTGTAACTCCTCTAATATATTTCAAAGAGTCCTCATGAGAACATCTCCAACTCTAAGATCCACTACAACATCATCTTATAGTTGAATTGCAACTTTTTCTCATTATTTTTTGATCATGTAAGGCAACACAACACCTTGAGATGACTATTGTGTCGATCTTCTCCCACATTTATCACCACCGTCATGCCTTAGTTGGCAACATCATAAGGACTTAATCGACCTAGGGTGAACTAGTATTCATTTCCATTAGTTGGTCTACAACATGCCTACTCTAGGCTATAGACCTTTACTGAATTTATATTGATTGTAGATTATGGGAATGTCACAAAATTTGACAATAAGGAGAGAGGTTGATTCTTTGATCCCTCTCCTAATTGTCAAATTCTGACCCCTCTCCTAATTAGTCAAGAATAGACAAAATCATGGAATAAACAACAAAAACACACACATCTTCAAATTTCAGAAAGAAAACACACATACACACGAAAATTTTAAAAAAAAATTCAACCATCTTTGTATTCAATCTTCATATACATTTATATGGCAAGAATAATGATTGAACTAGTTATACAATACACCCATTCTAACTAATCATTTATTAAATATATTTAACTTTTATTACATATACATACATATCTAAGAAGCTCTCAAAACCATAACAAAGCCTTGAAAAAATAAAAATATATATGTAACTGGAAACCAAAGCACTATGGCTTCTTATAAAGAGATCTCAAGATTCCAAGAATCAAAACCTTTTTCCTACAAATTGTTAACTTTCTCTCTAATTAAAAAAAAAACTTTAAAGTTAAAATACGTTGTGTGAATGGATGGATAAGCACCAATGCATCTTTAAACAAATATATCTAAATCTCCTATACTAGTATATCTTATCATAAACTTTATTTGTATGTATTGTTTTGTTAAGGTTTCATGTTATTGTTTTCATATCGCATTTTATGGTATTCTATTCATATACGGTTGGTTTTTCCCGGATGTTGGTTTATTTAATGGGTTTATTTTATTTATATAGTTGGATTTTTGTGTGATTTTTTTTAAGTTTTTTTGTAAATTAATATTTTTTATATAAATTAAATGATTAATGCCAATAGGTATCAATCCAGGATAAGTATAAAAATATTTACTTTATAATATATCTTCACAATTCACATTACCAAAAAAAACTAAATTATAACTTATTATTATTAATTATAAAAAGAATTAATATATGAGCTAAATATATATACATTCAAAAAAAAGTATGTAACAAAAATTTTAAACATGAAGATTTTTAATGTGTAAATTGGTTTTTATCGCAATATCACATGCTTTATAAAATAATAATCATTTTATATGATTTTTTTTTAATTAATCAATTTAAATTAAATAAACAATAACTACCATAACTATTTTGAGATGAGAATAAATCATAATAAGCCATTTCTAACCATTATTATAAATTAAATTTTTTACCATTTATCTAATAATTATAATAATTAAATTAAAATTTTTATTTCCAAATCATAATCATTATATTAATAATATACATACTTTTAATTAATTCTTAAAATTTAATTCAATTATATATAACTTTATTAATTCTTAAAATTTAAAATATTTTATATATTTTAAAAAATACAAACATCAAAACATATACAACTTCCATCACTACTAAGAAAAACACTCACATTTCATTTAATTAAAAAGAAAAACACAACAAAACAAAAACTACTCTCACATCTCATTGGTTCATACCGATACTACACAACACAAGCTTCAATAACAATTCCCCTTCTTGCAAGACAAATCAGATTCGTTTGCGAACTATACCATGTTAAACAAACAAAATGAAATATATTAACAACAATCAAATATTTATATACAAATGTGAGATAATAAATTAATTATTTTCAATAATTTTGATAAAATTTTATAATCAATCAAACGAATTTTAATAATCAATCAAACGTTTATATATATATATTAAACTAAGCGATTTATTTATTAATGATTAGTTTTTATTAAAAATGACCAAAATTTAAATATTTAGGAGGGAAATATATATAATATATATATATATATATATATATATAATATAATAATCATTAATAAATAAATTGTTTAGTTTAATTAATAGATAAAATTATTTTATTCACGAGTCTTATAATAGATGATGATAGGTATATTGTTAAGTCACTCCCTGAGGTGAAGGTAGGTTATTGATTTGAAACTCTGTGGGCCTAAGGGCTGGTCTGGCCAGGCAGGGTTGAATCCCCTACTAACTTTGATGGCTTACATTCATCTGGTTTGTGATTTCTCAAGCCACATGTAAAGCCTGGAGCAATCTTTGGAGCACTGAGAGAACTTCAAAAACAAAAAAATACATGCAATGATTCTTTTACAATGAATTTTGCCCAAAATTTAATAGAGATTTTTAAGAATTATAAGTTTAAGTTGTTTAATCTACAAATTTCTAGTGCCTTGGTTTTCAAGGTGCTGAATCTATTTATATATTCAAAAATGAATTTTAAATAATAAAAAATCAAAATTGTATTACAAAATTCTCACCAAAAACTATTTTATCTACCATTATAATTAAAGTACTTCAATTAAACTACTCTCAATTAAATTATTTACAAACTAATCAAACACTAATGAATAAACCATCCTCCTCAACCATATAACCTTGTTACAGATCCATTTGGGCACATCACTCCCATCTTGCAGATCAGTACTATTAGGGCCCATCAAACTCTAATTTAGTTGTTACATGCCCTAAATGAAGTCAACCATCAGAATGCCTCCTTCCCAAGAGATTCCATGGCTGAAATCATCCAAAAACTGCCTCTAAGAAGATCAGCGCAGGTAGGTCTTCATCAGTGTGCACTGCAGTGCAGTCTAGTACAATGTCTGGGTGCTATGCAGCACACTTGAGCCCTCTTTGGCCTGCGTTGGGCGAATTTGAGCGAAATTTCATTAGGGTTTGGGAATATTCTTATCCATTGGATGCATCTAGAAGCTTCCCAAGTTTGTCTACTCCTTTGGGCTCAAATTTGGATGAGGAAGGGAGTTAAGGAACATCAATCCCTTTATCCCTTCCTCCATGGAACTAAATTCTAGGTTTGTGAGGGCATTCATTATCACCATTTATGGCATAACTTCCTTCATTCACCTATAAAAAGACCACTCATCTAAGTGATCAGGGGCTAGGCTGGAAATCATTGAATTATAGGGAGATGTTGTTAGTATGAGACTAGAGTTGGTTTCAAGTATTGAAATGATGTCAAAATGTCTTGCATGTTATGAGGAGAGGATGGGATTGAACTAGACGAGTGATACTGAATCAAGCAAATTGGGTTGTAACTCTTCCTTTTACTAATAAAGTGTTCAACACTTTTTCCATATGTTTGTATTGTCCATTGATGCTTTCATATGTGTATTATGAACTTGATTCCATTCTATGTTTAATCAATAGATCATTATCATATGCTTTAATTAGTTTTTGTCTTCTGCCTGTGTGCAGGTACTTGTAGAAATTTCACCTGTAGAACAAATCGATATATGCAATGTCCTAAAGCATAATACGTGTTCTACTTCTACAAAACATTAAGTGGAAGCATAATTGAATTCATGAGCAACATCAAGTAGAAACATGCATAACTAATCAAGAGAAATAATCACGCATAACACAAGATATATCCAGGGGAAAGCACCAGCATAAAACCCCAACCATGTATTATCAATCAAGTGGAAATCCTCTTCACAATACGAAAAGAATTAGCTCTCAAGCTATCCTACTCTCTCTGTACTTTGATGATCTTCAATCAGAAGATGAGAACCATGGATTGCCTAGGCCTCATTATATAGGCTCAAAATTGGCCTAATCATACCTGCTATCACTTCAGGTCCACCTACGTAGTCATAGAAGAAAATAGATTTCTTCCTCATGCAAGGAATACTTACTAGAAATATCCTAACATCTGATAGTACACTGTCCCACATCTGATCTCAACTGGGTCTTTGACAGAATTGACATGCAACAGTTATCCATGAGTGAATCCTCAGTTATCTAAAATAATAGTTGTCACATGCATGCAAGCATTAACAAATATTTTTTTAAATTTTTAACAACTTGCTAAAATAATCTAACTGGACTTGACTAGTTAGAACTAAGTCAACTGATTCTCTCATTATAGAACACATACTTATTCCCTCAATCAGTGGAGGAAATTAAGGATAAATTCCTCAATCAGTGGGACAACTCATGTGCATGCTCACAAAGACTTCAAATTCGAATTTCCTTAACTACTTAACTCAACTGAATTAATTAATTAATATTTCCAACTTTTGTTAAGACCAAAATTAATTTTACTTCCTATAGATAGACTAGGGACTGCTATAAATAGGAAGGGACCCATAAATGTTATTTTTAGAACTTTCTATTTTTAGCAGTTTCACCTCTCACCCAAGGTGTCCAATGACCTCACTGGCCAAACTACTATTTTTAGACATACTATTTTTAGCAGGGCTATTTTTTAGCACATTCTAAATTTAGCATTTCTTGTTGCACATTTTTCAACATTTCCCTCTTTGGCTCAAATTATTTCTTCCTCTTCTTTCTTCAACAACCTTTTAACTTTTGCCAGTTTTTGTTTGATTCTTTCCATCTACTCATCTAAGGTCATGCTATGAATAGGAGTAAAGTCTTTTTATTTAATCTTCAATAACACTTCTTCCCATGATTCGAACTTAAACAAGAATGCAACAACTTACAAATATAATCATAAACATAGAGATGCAGCAGAAAAACACTTCATTTCATTAATAGAAAAATATTGAACTATGCTTACAAACAGAATGGAAATAATCTTTTCGGGCGATGGTAGCTTATCTCTGAGGGGAGATGTGGTGGCCACATTCCTCTGACTGTGTTACAATGAGGTTGAAAGGCCTATTTATTATTGAAAAACAATGGAAAATCCTAAACATCCAAAAACCTAACACTAGGAGATGAAGCGCCAAAATTGTGGGCCTAGGAGATGAAGCGCCAAAATTGTGGGCCTCGTTTGGGTAAATTGGTACATCAACTTCCCTAGGTCGTAACTTTGGCATACGATCTCCATTTGGTTATCATAATACCTCGTTTCAAAGATCTCAAAGAGAAGGCCAAAAGAAAAAAAGAAAAAAAAAACTAGCAAATCAATTTCTGATGGTTTTGGTCTCTCCGTTTTCCCTAAAAATGTCGTTTAGGGCCTTAAAACGACTCTGGAAGTTCAGGACCTAAAAAATTGAAAGAGACTGTGTTGGGGATCCAAGTGGAATAAGTGGGTGGCCACCAACATCCGCCTGGATCATTCCTCCTCCCTTAGGAAGCAATGGTCCCCATTGCGTTGAGTGCCTCCATGAGATGGGGAAACTTATGCTAAACTTGGTCCCTGGTGAGCCACTTGCCTTGGTGAAGGAGTTGGCCAGCATTGACAACTTGATATAGTTGGATCTTCTGTTGGCAAGTGCTCTTGATCTGTGTGTCTATGACCCGATCAGTGGTGGTCTGTTCCATGCAGTCGGCTTTAGCTCTGTTGGTGTGAGTTGTTCTACAATGTCAGATGTTTCCAATAATGGTGGCAAGTGTGGTCGAAGGCAATCTACATTGAACACTAGGTGCAGACCAAGGAACAGTGGGATGCTGAGCTCGAAGGCATTGTCACTGACAGCCTTGGTGATGGTGTATGGCCCATATCGGAGTGGGTGAAGCTTGCGATGGAGCCCAGCAAGGCGCTCTTTCTGCCAATGAAGCCAAACTTTGTCACCCACCTGGAACTTGTGTGGGACTCGATGTTGATCATGGCGTTGCTTGTACTTAGCATTGGATCTATCCAATATATCATGGACCTGTTGGAGGATGTGTTGAATTTGCTCAATGAAGTTGTTAGCTCTTTCAACTTCGGACTGCACGTGAGTTGAATCTACCTGAGTGACTATAAATGGTATGGCCGCATCAATGGGGCATAATGGCTGAAATCCTAGCCCTACCTGAAAGGGGTTGTGGCATGTTAAGTTGTGGAGAGCTCTGTTGTATTTGTGTTGGACATAGGGAAGACTTTCATCCCATGTGCAGGGATGATTCAAGTTTTACATGCGCAAAATGTGTATGATCATCCTGTTAACAACCTCTATTTGACCATCAGTTTGGGGATGGAAAGTCATGGATTTAGTGAGTTTTGTATCCAGCATCGACCAGAGACTTGACCAAAATGCACTCAGGAATATGTTGTCCCAATCTGACATAATGGACTGCAGGATCCCGAAGTGTACCGACACTCGCTCAAAGAAGAGCTTAGTAGTGGCCTCTGCTGAGATACTCTTCTTGTAGGCCGCCATGATGGCCATCTTAGAGAATCTTTCGACAACCATGAAAACACAATCGTTGTCGTGCTTAGTAGAAGGAAAGCCCGACATATAATCCATGGAGACAGATTCCCAAGGCCGACTAGGAGTAGGTAGAGGAGTATACAAGCCTTGCTTCTTGATGGTTGGTCTGGCAATGGCGCAGGCGATGCAGGATCTAATGTACTTCCCAATATCCTGACGAAGTTTCGGCCAATAAAAATACTTCTGCAATACTGCCATTGTTTTCTCTACTCCGAAATGTCCAGCGACCCGACTGTAGTGCGCCTCCCAAATCACCTTGGCATGCTCACTTGAAGGAACACATATGTGTCCCAAGTGGCATAATAGTGCATCTTGAAGGTCAAAATTTAGAACTTTCTTCCCTTCCAGGAGTGTCTGGTATATGCTGCCGAATTCTGGATCACTCTTGTAGACATGTGGCCACCCCAATGTCTCGTGCCCACAGGAGTCAAGCACATTAATCAGCACCATGACCGATGGTTTTTTGAGGCAATCAATGACATTATTGGTGTTTCCCTTCTTATACTTAATGTTCAAATGGAATTATTGCAAATAGGTGGACCATTTCTGATGGCAATCATTGTGAAACTTCCCTTGTGTTTGTATGAACTGTAGAGGCTGGTGGTCTGTGTGGATGATCGCTTCCTTCCCCAGAATGCAATGCTTCCATTAATGGCAAGCCTACACAATGGAATACATTTCTTTTTCGTAAGTGGGGTACTTTAGTACTATGTCTGAAAGTGTCTTGCTATGGTAAGCCACTGGATGCCCATGTTGAGTAAGAACTACCCTAATAACATAGTCTGAGGCATCTGTCTCAATCTCAAATGGTTGTTGTATGTCTGGTAATGTGAGCATTGGTGCAAAACAGAGGTGATTCTTCAACTTGGAGAATGCTCGTTGTTGGGTTTCCAACCAAAATAACTTTGATTTTGCTCCGCCCTTGGTGACTTGACTTAAAGTCTAAGTGATATGAAAGAACCCTAACATGAACCTACGGTAGAAATTAGCAAGACCCAAAAAGATGTGGAGCTCTGTTAGAGTGGTTGGGGCTGGCCAATCTTGAATGACTTGTATCTTGGATGGGTGCACATGTACACCTCGCTCATCAATGATGTACCCCAAATATTAAACATGGGTCAGACCAAAGGTGCATTTCTCCAAGTTAGCACACAACTTGTGTTGTCAAAGGGTTTGAAGGGCCTGTCTAATATGGTGGAGTTTCTCTTCCCAGCTCTGGCTGAATATCAAGATGTCATCTAAATACACCACCACAAATGAACCGTAAAGGGTTGCAAGGTGTCGTCCATCAGTCTCATGAAGGTTGCAGGGGTGTTCATCAATCCGAATAGCATGACCAACCTTTTGAAAAGGCCTTTCTTGGATTTGAAGGCAGTCTTCCACACATCGAAGGGTTCGATAGGCACCTACTGATGACCTGACTTCATGTCAATATTGCTGAAATATTTATCCCCCTTGATCTGGTCCAGAAGGTCACCAATCTACAGGATTGGGTACCTATTCTGAACAATGATCTTGTTCAACGCCCGATAGTCAATACAGACTCTCCATGTCCCATCCTTCTTTTGTACCAATACAATAAGGCTCCCACAGGGTGATGAGATCGACCTAATGTGCCCTTTCTACAGTAGTTCCTGAATCTTCCTCTTGATCTCATCGTTCTCCATAACAAAGCGTCGATAGATCAGTCCATTGGGCAGTGGCGCACCTGGGGTCAGATCGATGGAGTGCTTGACCTGATAGTGCAGATGTACCCTTGTGGGTGAGACAAAAATATCCTTATACTCCTCCACGACCTTGTCCATCTGTTGTTGTTGTGCAGAGGAGCCCTACCTGGAAGTCGTGGCCACAACCTTCTTCTTGTCTTGGCGGAAAATCATAAGGAAAACAAATTTCTTGGTCTGGGAAATGATCTTACTACATTGCTTTGCAGTGATCAAAGAGATGGCAGTAGGCAAGGCTACCTCTAGTATCTTGTACAACTCATTAGCCAAAGTAATAATCATTGAGTGAGATCTAGACTCATATATAGCATGTCGCTTCCACAAGTATGGTTATCCTAACAATACATCTTCTACTTCAAGAGGAGCAATGTCACACAGTACCTCATCCGTGAAGGGCTTGATGCAATAGGAAAGGCAGAACTGTTGGCTGACGCAAAGATCTCATCCTTGGTGAATCCACCCAATGGTGTATGGCTATGGATGTGTTGTAGTCTTTAGGCCTAGCCGCTTCACGACTTCTGCTGAAATGAGGTTCTTTTGGCTCCCGCTGTCAAAAATGAACTACAATGGAGAACCCTTCACCCACATCTATGAGTGGAAGAGGTTTTCCCCCCTCCTCTAAATCTTCAGGCTCAATTTCTGGATCTTTGTGGTGGCCACGGTGGCACTAAGTTCCACATCAATGCTTTTCTTCCCTTTGTCAGTCTCCTGATCGAATTCTGATTCAAAGTCGGAACCTGCGTCTGATTCAAAATCCTTCATCTTGGCCATCAATGACTACTTGGCTCGACACTCACTTGTATTGGGAATGGAGCTCTTATGGAACTCACACCATTTTCCCGTGTCCTTTGGCTTCATGGTGTTGTTCTTTGCTTGCATCTTCGGTGGGTTGTCCTAAGAAGCCCCTCCTTGGCTTGGTCCCTTGTTCTATGGTTTGGGGGAGCCTTTTCCTTGCTTTGGATTCGCATATCCAAATTCCTGCTTCTTCTATTTAAAATTCTGCTCAATCTTTACAACGTATCGATACGTCATGCCAAGCAAGGAGATGTCCAGGAACTCCATATCATTTCGTAGTGTGATCCACTTTATGTATTTATGTTCATATCTCCCGACAAAGTGATATTGTTCCATGATGGCGTCTCAGAAAGAATTCCAAAGTGGTTGCAACTGAAAACAATGAGGGTTCACTCTCGTCCTTTTGTTCATAGTAGGTTTCCCACCAGTCCTTGACGTGTGGGGCGACTTTGAGAAATGAAAATGTAATCTTTTCCCGATTGGAAAATTCATGAACTGAAAAAATATCCTTCCAATATTTTTAACCATTTATCTATGAAATATGCATCTATCAGGCCTTCGAATATGGGAATATAGAAGTTAACTTGTACCTTAAAAGGGGTGGCACTTCTAGAGTGGTTGTCGGATGAAGATGCATTGCCTATGGGTAGCCGTCGAAGGATCTGGGCAAAGTTATCCATCATTATGTCCCTTTGTCGCTCGAGGGCTTCCTAGAGCAACATTTTGAAAGGATCTCCTGCCTCCTCATCTTTCTTTTCTCCACCATGGGAGGTCTTTGGGTTTTGCAAGGTTGATCCTGCAATGGTTCAACCAGATCAAGCCCTAACTCCTTATACCCTGACCTCGTTGGGGACATGCAAAGAAAAACAGAGAAAGAGAAGACTACTTTGATACCATTGATCTGAACTTAAACAGGAACACAACAACTTACAGATATAATCATAACCATAGATATGCGGGAAAAAAACACTTCATTTCATTAATATAAAAACACTGAACTATGCTTACAAACATAATGGAAATAAGATAGATCGGGCGATGTTAGCTTATCTTTGAGGAGAGATGTGGTGGCTACATGCCTCTGAATTGTGTTATAATGAGGCTTAAAGGCCTATTTATTATTGAGAAATAATGGAAAACCCTAAACATCCAAAAACCTAACCCTAGGAGATGAAGTGCCAAAAATGTGGTCCCTGTTTGGGTAAATTAGCACATCAACTTCCTGGGGTCGTAACTTTGGCATACGATCTTCATTTGGCTATCATAATATCTCATTTCTAAGATCTCGAAGAGAAGGCCAAAAAGAAATTGGCAAGTTTTTGGTCTCTCCATTTTCCCTAAAAACGTCATTTAGGGCCTCAAAACAACTGTGGAAGTTCAGGACCCGAAAAAATGCCAAAATAGTAAATTGTGCTACAATTAAGGAAACCAAAAAACTGAAAGAGACAGTGTTGGGGGTCCAAGTGGAATAGGCGAGTGGCCACCAATATCCACCTGGATCATCTCATGTGACTAAATTCTCATATGGAATCTCATAGTCCCATTATTCATGGGCATAAGGCCATGTTATTGAAACCATGATACTATGTGTGGAAACCAAACCCAAATAACCATACCTTCAAAATTGCTTCCATGGAAATTTGTACTCTAACATTGCACTAGCCTCCTAACTTGTTTAAAGTTCACTATCCCATAGTTCCCTATATACATATTATAGAAAATGAAGTTTATATTCTTGATATATTTGCTAATGTTGCATGAAAATCTTATTAAATGGTCGGGTAGGAATTTTTTCCCATAATTAGTGTCATATTTAGGCAATAAGTGAGGACGTGTGGTGGCTCCATAAGGCCTCATATATGTATAGTCCTCTTGGAAAAACCAACTTCCTATGCTTTTCAATAGTCTCATTTCTCCAGTACTCAATCTAGGGAACTCTTTGCAAAAATTTAGTTTATAAAGAGGTGTTATGAAGTAATCACACAGTTAGCATTGTTTTTCTCATGCTTATTCTCTCACATGGCCTAGAAATAAACATGAACTAGATTTTATGCTATGTTCCAATTCCAGTGCAACCCTAGGAAATGGTTACAAGCATAGATGATATTAAGTAGGTATGATGACATGAAGAAGGTACAAAATGTTTCAAAGAGTGTTTTATCTCTCTCGATTGCTCTATTCAATGAATGAGAGAAAATTGTTGCCCAATTAAAAATTGATCCTATTGTAATGATTGTGTGAACAAGAAGCCAAGCATGTTTAAAGTGGATGTAGTTTAGTGGGTCAAGAAAAGTTGGGGATTATGGTTGCATTTTTCCCTTCTCCATTGAATGATAAGAAGAAAAAGCTCTTCATATATCCTGCACAATAGGGCCATATAATAGATATAAGGATTCCTTCAATTGATCATGATATAAAATGTCATTAGTTTTCCTAAAATGTCTTTGATCTTCAACACACCACCAACTATTCAAATTCTTTTAATATCATTATTGTGATGATATTTTTCCATGAAACTAGTAATCATATATTTTTTAGGTTGATAGAGTCTATAGTTCTTTTTCAAGTTCAAAGTGTTGGTAAGCTATACATCTACCTTTATTATTGAGTATAGTTATATTTTTAATGTCAGTATGCTTTATCACCCATTCAATAGCTCTTGAACACGACATCAATAAAATCGTTACAATTATGGTATGTAGATGAGTTCTAATATTGTTCAATACCAAATTATTTGCATTTATCATAGTAGGGTTACAAGGTAGACTATATTAGGGTAGTCCTTTTCTCTAAATTTGTTTGTAAATTAAAATCCAATATCCAAGAAAATGGATTTGAGCATTGATCATAACTTTAATATCTTTAAATATGGGATGAAACGATTCCATTTATGGTTTGGAAAGTTGAATCACTAGCGTGGATTGCTCATGGGTAACCTCCATATCACTTTCAATCTTCTCAATAAGTTTGTTGGGTGCGGGATCCCCCAAGGGCAGTTTTGGTGCTAAAAGCCCATATTTTGGTCCAATTTTGTAATCTAAGTGTAAAGACTCTACATTTTATGGTCGCGGAGCACATAGGTGTTAAAGAGTCATAGGGTTGTCCACCCTTATTTTGGAAATGTAATGTCGGCTGTAAAATATCTACCCATGGTCCGCGAACCATGGGATTGTATAAATAGAGCTAAGCTCTAAGTAGTTAGAAATAATCAATAATCAATGAAGATATGATGTATGAGAGATAGCTCTGAAGTAGAAGTCTAAGTCTTGGGTTGTAGCGTAGGTAGAGGCTCTGCAGCTAAGTGCATAGAGGCCTAGAAATCCGCAGCTGAGTGCGTGGACCCCTGCAGCTTAGTGCGTAGGGCCGGTCAAGTCTGTAATCGTTTGGAATTATCAATAAAGAGATGTATTCTGTAATTTCTGCATTTTTATTTCATGTTTATGCATTTGTTATATTGGGTATGCATTTCACTTATAACGCTTATATGATACGGGAATGCATGTAAATGTGTTGGTTAAGTTAACGCAATTAAGAACATCTATTTACGCGAAGCTAACTAAGATCGGTTAATAAGATAAGTAAGACACTTAGCCTAGTTTGGGAGATTTGCAATTCACTACCTTAGCAACGCGAAAGTCCCTAGGTCGCAGGTTAGGGCTACGTGAAAGCCAATTGTACCCTTTTGCGAAGGTGTTGAAGGGTGTAACAGTAGGTTAAGCAACCTGCACAAAGGCAGGTATAGCTGGAATAAACTGACATCACAACCATCTCAAGGGTGCGGAAACTTGGTTCCAACATCCCCCCATACTGGTTCGGGTGAGACTTCTGTTCGCGCTCCACGAGATGATGCCGAAAGGGCCAGTAGTGTAGGGATTTGTTTGGCTAACTAACGTTGAACCTGGGTCAGGCCCCCTCAAGCCAACAAATGGTTCCGTTGCCGGGACCGGAATCTGCATAAGAGATGTGTGATGTCGTATCATTGGAATTCAACTAAGAAAGAAATCGAAGGCTGATTGGACAGAAGGATCCACGAGTTCACGGCACAAGAGAACAGAAACTTGCGACTATCAAAAGAACAGTGGCTAGAAAGATACATGTATACAGAGATCCATGAAATCTTTTTCACCTCCTTTCCTACTAAGCCATACGAGTGGACCGCGAGACTAACAGATAGCTAAGGAAGGTGGAAACTTGACAGTCCTATTGTGTGGACCCTAGAGCTAGTGCGAAGGTTGGAAGCATCAGAGGATAAGATCACCCGCACTATCGATCATTGGCTCAATCGCATCAAAAGAGGATTTGTGACTGAATTCGCGGTCAACACCTCAGTCAGCTATAGCAAGGCAGAGCAACATCTTTTCAAAGGACCTCGAGGTAAGTACATAAAATCTTTGAATACTTGGATTAAAATGTTGTTGTGTGAAAAATGGGTTATGTAGCTACCTTGATATTTGGGACTACGCGAAGCGGAAAATTTTACAAAAACGAAGGAAATAAGGGTCCAGAGCATAGCCCCTTGATTTCACCTCTGCGAAGGGACGAAGAAGGGATAGCGAAGGTCTCCCCACGAAGTGCTATTCAGTTGATAAGACAAGGATTCCTGCAAATACCACCTCCACCCATGCCACCTTTGACTTCACCACCATCGCCTCCAACTTTGCCTGTACCACCTCCACCTCCATTACGGTTCAGTATGGCAAATACAATGAAGTTTCCTTTGTTCAAAGGCTTGGGAAATGTGGACCCGAACAAATTTTGGTTCGTTCTGAGGTTGCATGGGAAGCTTAAGGTGTTATAGATGATCATATAAAGAAATCGACATTAGTTAGTGCTATGCAAGATCGCATGCTAACCTGGTATATTAAGACGATAACCCGAATGCTAGAGTAGCGAACATCTAAGCATCACTAAATAAGGAATTTAGCAGGCTTAAATCTGAAGTGCAATTGATTGTGGGATTCAAAGAGATCGTGATGAAACTAGATGAGACACCTTGGGAACTATATCAAAGGCTAAAATGTACGATCCATGAATCCAACATGAATTTGACAGATGGACAGCATCGCGAGTGGTTTGTGGCTTCACTACTACCACACTTAAGGAGTGCACTGTCACAACAGAAGATAACAATGCAGGCAGAGGCCTTGGAGATTTCCATGAGACTACATGAGACCCCAATGCAAGATCCTAATCTAGGAGTCCAGTAGATCCATGCACAGCTGAAGAATCTTTGCCTTGAGATGCGAAGTCTGAAGTAGGATAGGATGGGTCGACCAAAGGTACATGAGGAGGTATGGTGCTTGAAATGCAAGAGTCAAGGTCATGACAAAGACCATTGCCCAGTCTTTACAAATTACCTTGCAGGAGGAGGACCAATGCCTTTAAGGATAGAAGCTCAAGCAGGACCTAGCGTAGTGCCTACTTTATGGTGCAATATCTATCAGGTAGCCAGAAAGCATGCCACAGATAACTATCACTTGCTACAGAAGTATGTGAAAGCACCGCAACAGTTGTTTTGAAACTTTTGTAGGTCGGTAGGACATGCTGAGCGTACTTGTAGGAGCTATGAATTGATGATGGACAGAACTCCCACCTATAGGGTTCAAGCCAAAACGCAGCCCCTTGACCAGAATGCAAGAATGGCGTAGACAGGATTTCAAGGGTGGGGACAAGGCCGAGGCAGAGGAGGACCTAAGAGAGGTCAAGGACAATTGATTTGCTACAATTGCAGAGGACCAAGACATTATGCCTGCTATTGCACTTATCCAACGTGTCCGTCGTGCAAGTATTGCACGCTATTTAATAATGAAACAAAAGATTGTCCTATGTTGATAGCTAGGATACATGACAAAGGGGCGCTACCGCCTCCCCCGACTTAGAACCTACAGATGATGAGGTCTGAGCCGTGCGAGGAAGATCCGAATGTAAATATAGTGCTCCGGATTGGAATCACGGCGGGAGATGACAAGGGGAAATAGGCAAAGACAATACATGGGTTCGCAAGGCCCCAACAAAAGAGGCTAAGTTTCATTTGGAGCACACTCGGGAAGTCTTCATGGAAGCTAAGAAGAGCTTCGCTGAGGCCTCCACTTCAGAAAGTAAGGATAAGCCCGAGCTGGAGATGGACCCCTCTATGCTCACAACTTTCTTGGAAACCTGTATGAAGTTACTGCACGACAATAAGGTTGTAAAATGGCTACAAGAACTCATCAATAGATGCGTTGGAACCGCGCCAGGTGAACCACACGTAGTACGAAAGATTGGTAAGCATAAAACAAGGATGGGACGGGAGATGAGGCTGACCACACAAATAGGAGAGTATGAAATGGATCAGGTCATTTTGGACCTCGGGTCATATGCGAATGTTCTACCGAAACAAAATTGGGAGCGAATGGGGAGACTTGGACTGCAATGGTCTCCAATTCAGCTAAGGATGGCGAATCAGCAAAAAATCATACCCATGGGGCGGTTGCAGGAGGTGACCGCGGATATTGAGGGAGCAAGCGCATTGGTAGATTTTGAAGTAATAGAGATAGTAGATGATAGAAATCCTACCCTGTGCTCTTGGGAATTGACTGGGCTACTAATATGAACAGGGTAATCAATTTGAAGAGGTGAAATATGATCTTTGAGAGGAAATCACTGCGCGTAATAATGCCTCTGGATCCTGCTGAAGGATCACGCTATATGGAACCAGTCCATGATTATGAGAGTGATAATGATCTGGACTGCATCTATAAGATAACAACGCGAGACCAATATTGGGTGAATCCCACCACAGATGGACGGATTACATGGGAGTGTTAGAGTTCTTGCACTTCGGATTCCAAAGAAGAAATAGAACGTTGACAGAATCGGTTACACGAAGTAACCACGCTGAATTGCAACATGATGACCCGGTCGTTGCGTTGTGTGTTGTCAAAGGTAAGAAATTTGCCTACTTATGATGGTCTAATTGAGGTAGATACCTTTTTGGATGCATTTGAAAGAGAGGTGCCAGAAAAGCAACTCTTCGAGGCCTTGGACTTGGCACTATGCGCTACGCCTGCAAGATGGTGGGGTATGCACAAGGGAAGCTTTGATGATTGGCGCGAATATAGGAGGATGATGAGAGCATGATTTGGGAAGCCTAAGATGTGACTGATAGACAAGTACGATGGGTAGGATTATCTGTGCGCGCATTTGGCCAAATGGACGCAGGCTTATGGAGAAAAGCCACAACCTCAGTGGGTGCACCTGTTCTGTCATACCTTGGATGTTATCGCAATGAATTGGTATATAGAAACAGAGCTCCACCATGGGACAAGTGAATGGGATATTTTGCGCAAAGGATTCATGATGACATTCAGTTTTGAGGACTGGTTTGACAATATTGATGAAGCACTGCAAGAGGTGAAAGCAGCCATATTTAGGATACCATAGGATCCTTTAGACCTGATTCAGCTTGTATGGGCTACTCGGCTGAGCTGCGCGCTGGAATGTTATAATGTAACTGCTGAAGAGGAGGATGAGGATCCGCAGAGGATTAGCATTCTAGAAACGGAAGGCCACCATGAGGTTTAAGGACCACAGATTGAGAACCCTGATTTAACCGCGCTAGTGAAAACTAAACAGGTGAACATTGGTATGGAGGCAGAACCCAAATTCACGAAGATTGGAGACTAATGGGACAACGTGACGGTGGATAAGGTTGCTGAATTACTCCACGAATATCAGGACTTATTCCTTACCAAGTTTATGAATTTGAAAGGAATAATCAAAGATCTAGGAGTGATGAAGATCACGTTAAAACCCGATGCGAAGCTAGTTAAGCAAAGGCCATACCGCCTAAATTCGAAATACAAGGAGAAGGTCTGCTTAGAATTAGACAAAATGTTAGCAGCAGGCATCATTGAGCCAGTGGAAGAATCCGATTAGGTAAGCCCAATGGTAGTGCAAGAGAAGAATCAAAAGGATGAGATAAGGATATGCGTGGATCTCAGAAAACTGAATGACGCTTGTGTGCATGATCCTTTTCCAACTCGGTTTACAGATGAGGTGTTGGACAATGTAGGTGGCCAAGAAGCATACTCCTTCACTAATGGGTTCTCTGGGTACCACCAAATCAGAATCGCACCTAAAAATAGGAAAAATACAACCTTTGCGACTAATTGGGGTTTCTTTCAATATATTGTAATGTCGTTTGGATTGAAGAATGCACCTGCTATCTTTTCACGCGTGGTTGTTGCGGCATTCAAGGAATTTATTCATAAGTTCTTGGAGGTATATTTTGATGACTTGACTGTATTTGGGCTGGTTAAGTGCCATGTAGCGATCTTGCGCTTGATGTTGGATACCTGTCGAAGATACCAGATCATGCTCAACCTCAATAAATGTCTGTTTTGCATTTCTTTTGGGAACCTATTGGGGCATGTGGTTTTTAGACAAGGACTGATGGTAGACCTCGTGAATATCGCGTTGATTCTGAATTTGGAAGCGTCGAGGAGTGTGAAACAGCTGCGCGCTACTCTGGGACATACGGGATATTACAAGAATTTTATCAAAAGCTATTCCCAGATCACCGTGCCGATGGAAAAATTGTTGAAGAAGGATGCCACATTTTGCTGGAACGATGACTGTAAGAAAAGCTTGGATATATTGAAAGAAAAGATGGTTACCGCACCGATTCTAGTCTTCCCAAACTGGAAGAAATAGTTTCATGTACATGTCGATGTGTCATGTATAGCGTTGGAGGTAGTACTAACACATGATGGTGGAGAAGGCTTGGACCACCGTATCACTTTCGTAATCTACAGATTATCCAAAGCCGAAAAGAACTATTATACCACTGAACGTGAGGGGCTAGCTATGGTGTATGCGCTCCAAAAGTACCGACACTACTTGCTAGGAGGCCACTTTAAGATGTATATTGATCACTCCGCGCTGAAGTACCTGGTCAATAAGCCTGTGTTGGGGGGGCGAATCTTCAGATGGCTCTTATTCTTCCAAGAGTAAGATTTTGAAGTCATTGTGAAGCTTGGATGATTGAATGCAGAACCAGACCATCTATCGTGCATTAAAACAGGGGAGGAACCTACTAAGTTGGAAGAAGGATTACCTGACGCACAGTTCTTTGCTGTGAGCATCATGGATGGTCATTATGAGGATATAATACACTTACTAACAACGGGATCTACACCGGAATGACACTCTGTCTAGCAAAAGAAGGAATTAGTGGTGCGCGCGACAGATTTCTTTGTCATTATTGGGCATCTATACAATATGGGGACTGATGAGATATTGCAAAGGTATGTACCTGAGTTTTAATGAAGCAACATCCTTGCAGACACTCATGGGGGCATTGCGGGAGGACATTATGCAGGGAGAGCAACCCCGCAGAAGATTATATGCATCGGGTTGTGATGCCTAACCCTTCATCAGGATTCAAAAGCATATTGCAAGGCGTGTGATGTATGTCAAAGAACAGGTAGGCCATCGCGGAGGGATGAAATGCCTTTGAATCCACAAATAACGTTGCAACCCTTCGAAAAGTGGGCAATATATTTTGTAGGACCTATTCAGCCCCAAGGAAAGACAGATGCGAGATACATTATCACTACGACGGAGTATTTGACTCATTGGGCAGAAGCACAACCGATGAAGGATTGCATGAGCACAACGGTCGCGAAGTTTCTATTTGAATAGGTACTGATGCGATTTGGATTTCCAAGGATCTTGATGAGTGATCGTGGTACGCACTTCTTGAATGAGACGATCAGCGCACTAATGGAGGATTTTCAGGTGTATCACCAGAAGAGCACACCTTATCACCCACAGGCTAACGAGACACTAGAGGCATTTAATAAAGTGCTTGAAAACGAGTTGACCAAGGTTTGCAATGCTCAGCGAAGTGATTGGGACCTACGCATACCTGCAATATTATGGGCTTATCCAACAACATGCAAAAAGCTAACGGGACAAACCCCTTTTAGGCTCGTCTATGGTGTGGAAGCCATAATGCCTATGGAATACATCGTGCCTAGTCTGCGCATAGCAGCACTCATAGGTATGATGGATTGCAGAGCCCTGGAAGATAGGCTCGCGCAGTTGGATGAGCTTGAAGAAGAGATATTTTTGGATGGATTTCATCAACAGGTCCAAAAGTAGCGCGAAAAAGCGTGACATGACCGACATATTAAGCTGCACACCTTTAAGGTGAATGACTTGGTGTTGTTATATGATAGTAAGTTTGATAAATTTCCAAGGAAATTCAGAATGCATTGGCTGGGGCCCTATGTTATTAAGGAGATTACCGATGGTGGCATGACCCAGCTGGATAAGTTAAATGGAGATCCCTTCCCAGGAAAGGGGAATGGCAGTCGCTTGAAGCCATACACCGGCGATCTGGCGGTGTCACTAAATGAAAGTAGTATAGTCTTAGCACTCCAGGAAACTGAAAGGAGGCGCGTGACTATAAACTACATTGCTTGGGTTGGGGAGCTGCACGATGTCAGTATTGTGCGAAGCAACGAAGCGTCACATGGTTCATGACAACACGAACACAGCTGCACTAGCGTGTAGTTCCACCAGAAAGTGGCCGTTAAAGTCACTATTCACGATTTGATTGTTCATTTGAGGCCAAATGGAGTGAGCGATAGGAATTTGAACTTTATAGATTAGATTCTTGAAAATATGTCGTCAATCTAGCATTAATGGGTCGAATGTGGGGGGAATGGTCGGATTTGAATTCAAAAAGCCCTATAAATCACAGGTGGTTGTCCAGGGAAAAACACTTGGCATTTTGAAAATTTAGTTGTTGTGCTATCAGGTGTGTATGGACCTTATAGATTTGGAGGCTTTGAGATCAAGTTCAATGTTTGAGAGATTGCCAAAAGAAACAAAAGACCTCCTGAATAGAATGATGTCAACACCCGAGGAAACCGCGCAGGAAATTGCAATAGTAGAATCCCCAGAGAGTGCCAGAGTGATAGTTGAAGTCCCTAAATCATCTAGAACACCGAGACCAAAGAAGGATAAGAAGACTATGTTCCTGGTGCACGTCTCACCAAGAAACCCACAGAGGACCAAATTCACATTGCAGGAAAAGGGGAAGGCCATTAATCTGGAGGCCCACGAGGAAGAATTTGAAGAAATCCTGGTGGATGAGGAGGACGTGGAAATGGAAGTTGAAACCCAGGGTGCGTACCCTATTACCAGGTTACCTGAATATGTTCCTCTGCGCAAGGGAAAATCTAAGGTGCCAAAGGACATAGACGAGAGTAAGAGCTCCCTGAAAATTCCGCTGCTCCTAGATGACATTGTTTTTGAGCGACCGCACTTAGGATGGGTTCCTGTGCTAAATTTCGAAGATTGGGACCTCACAAATCACGAGAAATTCTTGCATTTAGCGACTGAGCAACTAATGTGCCGACAGATTGACGCGACTGCTGGAACAATTGAATTGGAGCCACAGACCTGGCTCAAGGGTGTAAAGAAAACTGGGCTGCTCAACCTACTTTGGGTGCCGCATTACCATCGTACCCTAGTGACCATTTTCGTCATCAGGAAGCTACTCTGCTTGGTGCATGATGGGTTTTTGTGGTTGGAGGAGCCCATTCCCATCACAGACCACTTGATCCATCGGATCACACTGCTGCCTTACTTAGGGGAGGATCTAACCAATATATCATAAGGAAGATGTGGTGAGTTGGCCCTCGCGGAAGCTATGAAGAATAAATTCAAGTTGGAGAAGAAGAAGCGAGGATATGCCATCTCCAGTATTAACAACCCTGCAGTCAAGGTAGCGACATAGATACCAGCAGGGAAGGTGATGCAAAAGTGTCACGCAGATGAGGTACCCGTGCTTGTGATTGCACTAGCAACCCAATGCGCTGAAGGAGTCGAGTTCAACTAGGTGAATTATCTATGCAGCAAGCTCCTTGCAAACTATCGCGAGGCACAGGAGTAGGGCAAGACATTTCGCTACGCGTGGCTCCTGCTGTCGATCTTACTGGTGGCATGGGAGTTGCTAGAAGACAGCCAATCCCTTCGGTCATGCCAGACCTTCCAGAGGCAATGAAGTATGCTTTGTTGTGGGCGACCAAGGATGCGTAATGCATAAAAGAAAGAAATATCTTCTGGATCTTGATGGAGATGAGTATCCGGATGGAGATCAATCGCAAGCCACGATTGTTGCCCACAGTGTATGCCAGTTTGCAGAGACTTGTAAAGTTCAAAGCGATTTCCACTATGTTTTTATCAAGTCACGGAAGGACCCAGCAAAGACATTACATAACTTACCATATCTGGCAACTGATGATTTGATCGTTGCAGTCCTTGAGTCTTGGCCACCAGAGTGGCGCGCTCCAGCAGGCTTCACGGTGGAAACAGAGAAGTCCATTGTGCAGCATAAGAAGGAAGAAACAAAGCTCAGAATGGCATAGCTGGCTGAGAAGTGCAGGAAAGAGGAAGCGAAGGCTAAGGCCCAGGTAGTGCGTGACACTGCAAAATTGGCAGAACAACAGAATATAGGAGAAGAAGCGCGCGAAGGATAGAAGCCACCTTTGCCTGGGGCTGAGGCAGAAATGGAGGAGCCGAAAGAACAAGGTGGCGCGGACCCGCATATGACATCCACCCAACTCAAGCGTCCGTGTCCGTAAAAGAAGGTAGCATCGCAGAAGAAAAACAAGGCTTCAAAGACATCCTTGGACCCAATCACCCTCACTAAGGGGGATTTGCACGACATCGAAGAAACGATGAGGGGATGTCACCGCAGTGGCCCTCCAATAGTTCGAAGAACAACAATGGTTGGCATTTGGAGCTCTCCGAATAGAGCTGCAGGAGTTGTAGGCTCGCACTCCACATGTTGGCACAGTGTCCATTCAGCCTCGCAATCGGATTTTCAACTACCAAGGAGATGTTGTGCACAAGGGTGACCAACGCGGTACTGCTGCTAGATGGGGCACTCAATACAGAAAATGAGGCCGACAGGCCCATGGTTAGCAGTTTGAAAGGGGTGGGACTAAATATGGTTGTGCTCCCTCAAGAGATGCTCTACCTCTTACAGGATGGATTCACCACGAAACTCAGGGCCCGAGAGAGTCGCGCTCTGCAGGTGATGAGCGAGCAACGCATCAACATCGAGCAGTTGGGCTTGTAGCGCAACGAGGTAGTAGAACATAACAAGTAGATCATGCAAGTAGCGAAGGAAGCCTGCCGAATGGCCCCGGAGTTGGATATTCAGGCAAAAGAACCAGTTGAGGTGCACGTTCGTAAGTTGGCCACAGGGGTGCGCAACGCTCGAACAGAAATGGCCAGGATTCAGCTGGAGCTGAACTTATAAATCACAGAATTGCAGTTGAGGGCTCAACCTTCAACTCCACTGGAAGTCAGGGAACAATGTACCACCACTATTACAACAACAATAGTGGCAGTTGACAGTGTAGTAGCAGACTGCACACGACTTTTTGAACAGGCATTCGAGGTCTGACCACCCTGCAAGACAACCCGAATGTAGAGCACCTAGAGACAGAGATGCGCAAGCTACAACAAATATATGACGAGGTCAAAGGGACCGCGCAGACAGTTGCCCTTACACAGAGGCTCGCATGGATGCAGGAGGCCAAGGAACTTAAGGAACAAATGGATGTCACTCGACAAAAAGAAGTGGTTTTAAAAGCATGCCTACAACCATGGATAGACGAGGCATACATAATCACAGCTTCCATTGAAGGGAATCCCATGACACTACAGGCAACTCAGCAGAAGATTCAGGGTAGCAGCTCAGCGGTAGTCACAAAATAGCGAGTGGAAGAAGTCCAGCAGGTGGTCGCTAAGTGCGCTGTCAAAGTTGTGGTGATCCAAACAGAGCTGGGAGGTCTTTGCGCTAAGATCTCTGCACCTGCAAATTGACTCGAGGGCAAGTCAAAATGTTTGTGCTGGGGGCCTGTTGGGAGCGGGATCCCCCAAGGGCAATTTTTGGGGCTAAAATCTCATATTTTGGTCCAATTTTGTAATCCAAGTGTAAAGACTCTGCATTTTGTGGTCACAGAGTGCATACGTGTTAAAGAGTCATAGGGTTATCCGCCCTTATTTTGGAAATGTAATGTCGGCTGTAAAATATCTACCCATGGTCCGCAGACTATGGGATTGTATAAATAGAGCTAAGCTTTAAGTAGTTAGAAAGAATCAATAATCGATGAAGATATGATGTATGAGAGATAGCTCTAAAGTAGAAGTCTAAGTCTTGGGTCGTAGCGTAGATAGAGGCTCTGCAGCTGAGTGCGCAGAGGCCTAGAAGTTCGCCGATGAGTGCCCGGACCCCTGTAGCTAAGTGCGCAGGGCGGGTCGAGTCTGTAATCATCCAGAATTATCAATAAAGAGAAGTATTCTATAATTTATGCATCTTTATTTCCTGTTTACGCATCTGTTACATTGGGTATGAATTTCACCTATAATTCTTATATGATGCATGAATGTATGTAAATGTGTTGGTTAAGTGAATGCAATTAAAAACATATGTTCACGTGAAGCTAACTAAGATCAGTTAATAAGATAAGTAAGACACTTAGCCTAGTTTGGGAGATATCGCAGTTCGCTGCCTTAGCAGCACGAAAGTCCCTAGGTCGCATGTTAGGGCTGTGCGAAAGCCAATTGTACCATTTCGCGAAGGTGCTGAAGGGTGTAACAACGAGCTAAGCAACCTGCGCAAACTTGGCAGGTATAGCTGGAATAAACCGACATCACAACCATCTCAAGGGTACGGAAACTTGGTTCCAGCATCCCCCTATTGCTTCGGGCGAGACTTCAGTCCATGTTTCGCGGGCTGATGCCGAAAGGGCCAGTAGTGTAGAGATTTGGTTGGCTAACTAACGTTCAACCTAGGTCAGGCCCACTCAATCCAACAAAATTATATGGTTAATGTTTCCCTTTTGGAGATTGATTAAGACTTCTAGAATAAAATCGCCTAAGAGACATGTTGTATGGATTAACAATAAACTAAATTTACCAACATTATACCATCTTTTGTTGATACAAAATTTATAATGTCTTTAATAAGTAAGAAATTATATTTATTAGTATGGAAATAAATCTCCATTCAATTTATAGTTAGCACTGATAAATTTCAATGGAATAAATTGAAAAATTTTTAGATATATTTATCTAGTTGATTTAAATTAGTAGCTAAAATATAAAAATCTTTGAGTTATACCCAAAATGAATGTTTTGATAACCTAAATGCACCAATAAAATTATTAACAAAATACTAACGCAACAAAATTCATTCCTCACTTTGATTGATCAGTAAAATGTGTTATTCCCCCCAATTATTCAAAAGTAAAAACACATTTCTAATGAACAAATATATTTATAATTTTCATTTATATAGGTTGGAATTAATGTCTTATTATGATCAATTCGTAAACTTGAAGATTTGGTAGCATTTAATGTGTTAATGGTCACCCTCATCAAATATAACAGTCAAATTACATTTTGCTAAAACATTTAATGCATGTCGAAGAATCTAGATCACTATCCAAAAAAAATTGTGCTTAGTTGAAAGTTTATGTCAACCTCTAAATTATTTTGGTGCTTGGTTCAAAGTTTATATATAATGACTTTGATTGAAGGTAAGAGTTTATTTTTGCTCTGATTAAAAGCACCTTATCTTGTCGTATTGTTATTGAAGTTGATTTATCAATTTTTGTTGGAGATTTATGTTGACTTACATTAGAGAGTAAAGTTAGTTTTATTTATAACTGAAAATGCGTGTTCCCAACATAGTGCTATTAGAGATGACTTCAAATTTTCATAAGAATATTTTTAACTTTCATCAAAATAAAAATCTAAGTTTTTCTTCAATCATCAAAGGATGCATTTTAATTTTACAAACTTTACACCGTTAAAATTTACTTTTGTTTGCATGATATTATTGAAGTTTTATTTAAATTTTATAAAACCCAAAGTTTGAATCGACTTCTAATAAATAAAACTAAACTATTGAAGTAAATTTCAAATTTCATCGCATTGCAAAGTAAATTTGTTATTTTCATGAAAAACCTTTTTTCCCTATCAAGTTCATGGGGTTTTGAATAGATGGTGATTGGATGTACTATTAAGGTGGGTAGTCTCACTAGCCTAACCTACCAAAAAAGACACGTTTTTGCCAATGTTAAGTAAAGAGCTCTTCTTTCAAACTCTTAACTTAGATTTTTCATTTTCTTTTGAGAAAAACTCCAAACATGGAATAACTTGTTTTTGAATAAATTTTCATCAAACTTCAAAAGAAATATGAATTTTGTAATGGAAGAAAAGAAAAAAATCAAGGAAGAGAAAAAAATTGTTCCAAGAACTTTTTTGAATTTTAGGGTGCGTTGAGGTCTCAACAACTTGCTACGAAATGTATGGTCCTTCGCTACAAAACTTGTCCAACTACTATTGTGTTGACCAAGATTCCTATAGCCAAATATATGAGACACATTGATCAAAATATCAAGAATCATTGGAATTTGAGTCTTCTTCATAAGCATGTTCTCAAATTCTTCAATTAGAACAAGTACATTGATTCCCAACTTGAATATATTTGCAATTTAGAGTAGGATATTGCACCCAACTTGACGTTTCACTTTTAGAAAACTTATTTGATTGTTGGAACACTAATGTCTAAGGCATTGGAGCAATAAGAAGTTCATCGATGTATTTTCAGTAGATCATTGATGAAATTATAGGGTTTAACCTTATGTAGTTAATTGTTGTAAAGTTCTTCTAAATAAAAATGAAAAAAGATGCAATGCCACACACACACACACATTTAATATAGATATTTACCCTAGAAACCCAAAATTGAGAAAAACAAAAATATGTTCCATTATTTTATATTATTTACAATGTTACAACATAATATGCATATATTGTGACATCCATAAACCCACAATCCACTAACCCTAGATTAGACTACAAATGTATTTCCGTAACCATAATTATATTGCCATGGGCCATAAAACCATGTGCCATAAAACTGCTAAAGGAAAAAACCATACTGAGAACAATTGATCAATAAAAACCTCTAAATGAAAACACGTGATGAATCCCTTCAATCCTCTATATGAGGGTTATCGTATTCTAGCATGTCGTTGTACCCCCCCGCCCCCCGCCCTCATGAACCCCTTGTTGCACCTAGCGCAACAAATCGCGTGTGGGGATATGCATGCAAATAAATAACACATACCCAACATTCTCCCACTTATTGTTCTATTTGCATACAAGACATCACATGAATACATGATTAACAATTTATGGCAACAATGCCCATTATTTCTCTACAGCAAGAAAACTTCTTAGGCTCATGGTTTTTTTAATGAATCTACAACTTTCTTCAAATTGTTCACCTTTACTAACAACAACTTCTTGTCTTCAACCATATCTCTCACACGGTAATACTAAATATCAATATGCTTTGTCTTAGAATTATTAGTAGGGTTCTTTGTTAAGAAAATTACTTTGATTGCAATCTATCCATATAGCTTGATGTACCAACCCAATACCTAAACAAAATATTTCTAACTTAACTGCTTCCTTGCTTGCATGAGTGGCTACCATGTATTCAACTTCTATATTAAAAAGTCCCACTACAAACTATCTCTTGTTCATCATATCGATTGTTATTCCAAATAGGTTAAACACATGCCCACTTGTAGAGCTTTTGTGATCTAGATTTCTATCTCAGTTTGCATCAACAAATCCATGTATGTCCAACACTCTATATAATCATGGACATCCTTGGTAGCATAATCCATAGCTATTAGTTCCATGCAAATACTTGAAAACCCTCCTTACTATTATCTATTTCTCCTTCTTTGATTTTCACGTATACCTACTAAAAAATCCCATTGCATGTGCAACGTCTGGTCTAGTATAGACAATTGCATACATCAAACTACCAAAAACACTAGCACGCAAAACATGAGATGTGTCAGCTTCCTCTTCCTATGTTTTGGTACATTGATCTACAAAGAACTTTACACATACAAGAATAGGGACCTTCATTGATTTACATTCATGTGTATTAAACCGATGCAATGTTGTCTCAACATATTTCCTCTAATTTAATTGTAGTTTCCTCTTTCCTTGATCTCTTTTAATTTCCATTTCCAAAATGAAATTTGTAGCACCAAGAGCCTTCATGTCAAATTTAGAGGATAACTAATTTTTCACATTCTAGATGATCCCCTTGGTGTTTCCAATCAACAATATATCATCCACATACAAGAAAAAATAAACAAGATGATCACCAACTTGTTTAAAATACACACAATGATCCTCTGTGCTTCTTATCAAGCCAAGTCCCAATATATATATGTATTAATTTTCTTATAGCACATCCTTAGTGATTTCTTTAAATCATATAGGGACCATTTTAGCTTGCGTACCAACTCTTTCTTTCCCTTTACTACAAAGTCTTCTAGCTGATTCATGTAGTTTTCTTCTACCAAATCCCCATGTGGGGAGAATGAGTGAGAGATAATTTGTGCATTATATCAGAATGAATATATAAATTACAATGAGTATGAGATGTTGGGATTGTGATTGTGAGCATAATTGGAACACAATTTTTTTTTATGTAGCCACTTCCAATCGCGTTATTAATTTCATATCTAAAAAGAGAAAGTTGAATTAAATTCCCATTAACCAACATGGAAAGTATTATTCCTTTGAAAGCCTTGGGATTCAACAGAGAAAATCATTTGATATTATTGATGAGCCTCACTATTGCAACAAGAGTGTTGCAACTCCCAAGACTGCTAGCTTTAATTATCAGCCCAGGGTTCATACAAACTTAAGAGGTGACAATATTATATGCACAGTAGGGTAAGCTCCACTCAAGTCACTATGAAGTAATGGACCAAACCAAGGTAAACAAAGACCACTCTATCAATTGAATCTAGTTTTTTAAGGAAATAAATTGCATGAAAGGAAAGTTCTAATCTACTTTGCAGAAATGGAAATGTTACTCTATTTGAAAAAATGGAAATGATACTTTCTCAAATGTAAATGCTAACCTTTTTGCATAAATATAAAGGCTACACTACTTGAAGGAATGTAAAGGCTACACTACTTGTAGAAATGTAAACATTGATCTATTTGTAGGATGTAAATGTTACATTAAAAGGAAACCTAGTCTATAGAATGGAAACAACAGTGCTTGAAATAGAAACCCTAGCTTAAGAAGCATAGAATAAATACAACCAAATTAATCTATCATGCATAAAGGAAAGAGAATGTAATATATATTTAATCACTTCATTCCAAAGAGTTAGATCTAGTGACAGAGTTCATTAGATACTTCATGAGGCAATCAAGAAAATCATCACTATGTTATCCAATTCATAAAATATTTCCACTAAACCTAATTGTTGAAGTGTGTTTCAGTGGTAAGAAGGAAAGTACTAAGTGGTCTTTAGTCTTCCTCAATCATGGTATTAGAGACTAGCAGACATTATTCAAGACCAGGAGGCAAAAACCAAGCTTCAAGGGAAAATATGGTCAAGTATACACGGTGCTACATGATGCTACAATATTGCTCCAGGATTGTTATTAGATGCCACAGGATTACCATGTTTTGCTACAAGATTGGATCCATGAACATTATGAGGGTGGAAAAGGTGAGTCGAAGATACAAAAGGGTAATAGAGGGTAGATGAAGGTTACATGAAGTCCTTGCAAATATTAGTACCCTTCAAGGGCCCATATTTCACAAGAACCAATGCACACAGTGGCCTTCAATAACCAAGAAATGTACTCTCAGTGAATAGTGCTTTCAGGGAGCTGTTGAGGTTGAAGAAAGGGAGGTGGTGGTGGGATAAGGAGTGTGAATGACAATGCTAACCTTGCATATCAACAGTGGTTGCTGCACACCACAAAAAATTGCACAATTTTTCCAAACAACTGAAGCATGTTAACAATATAAATTGTTGAAAATAGAAATGGTAGAGAAAGGATGAGTTGAATTTTATTGGGAATATAATTAGTGAATTGAAAGAAAACATATCTAGAATCTACACAGGGCCTACACCCACCAGAGTTTTATACTTCATGTGCTCAAAGAAAATTACTAAACCAATCACTAATTTGCAAAAAACAAAGATGAAAGAAAAAGGACTAATTTGAGGTCTAACTATTGCAAATGAAAATGACTATATCTTTTTGTCTTGCTAATACATTATCCTCAACCACACTTCCCACAAGAGAGGTGGTAGATAAACTTGCACAAGATATTTTCATAAACAAATGTTGCTAAGGAAGGAAACAAATGTTGCTAGGAAAGAAAATGAATAAGTAAAATACACATGAGAGAGACTAGAGCCTCTGGGCTGGGCCCTAACCCAAGGGGACTCAGCCCTCTAGAATAAGATAAGATGGAAGATAAAAATAGACTTCTCATTAATAGGAAATAATGTTCAAGTACATGATGAAAAGAAATGAAATGGACAAACCCGAGATCCTATCTCTTGCTACTCCCTATATGCTCCAAAAGTGTGAATCCTATTGAGCCCTTGGGCTTCCTTATATATACAAAAATGACGAAGGGGAAATGTCCTTGGAAAGAAGTTTTCTTCCCTCCAAAAATGCCTAGAAATGTGGATCTAGCTCCCTGAGATCCTAGCAATCCTTGAGTGCATTAGTTGTTAGTGGATCTTCGAACTGTGGGTGAGTAAATTCAAGGAGAGAGTCAAGTTATAAGTGAGTAAATGTAGGGGACAAGCCTCCTACATCTTATCCAATTACCTCCAATGTACATGTGCATAGTAAATGCACTCGAATGCCCTATTTTCCTACACATTAATCACATTATGCCACAATATATGATAATCATCATTACTCTTCCCAATAAACACATAATTGTTAAAAATATGTCATAAAATGCAAGGAAAGAGGTAAATATAGGTTTAAGAAAGGCCAAATGGGCCTTATTATTTACCTATTAATGAGGCCCATCATCGCCCCCTTATTGAAGGTGTTGTTCACCCTCTAATAAACTTAGCCATTTAGTTCCATATCATGCATAACCCTTGTGGATACCCTAACATCCCAAGGTATCTTTGAAGAAGTGCCCTCCTAAGTATGGAACCCTACATTTATTTATATTTATGCCCACTCTTGCTACTCTTCAATATGATCCTTTCTTTCATATAACCCTAACAACAAAGGAGGGTTTAACTTGAGCCCAATCCAGTTGTCCTTCAGTATTTAGACTACCATCTTGTATAAGGGTGTCTTCTCCAAGGCACTCCTCAATCTCTCTGGAGAGAGATATTCTCTGATTTGCAAGATATGGGGTAATGAATGCCATCTCCTATGAAAGTCTTGTAATCCTTAGGTCCCTGGCAACTTAAAAATATCTTCAAAGTTTTGAATGGAATGCTCCTGCTTTTCTATGTAAGGTGGTGCCATTTTGGGATCCTCATAGATGATATTGTGGTTTTTGATGACAAGGTGACGAGCCCTCAACTTTCCTCTGACCCACAGGGGCTTATTAGTCTCCTTGGATATGACTCCTTTTTCTTTTTCAACCCTTGTATCCTCATGGGTCAACCAAGAGGCTAATTCCATCAACTGCACATCCCCTATCCTCGAATTTGGATCCTATAAATTCATGTCAATAAATATGAGGTTGTGTATGTAAAAATTTTCCATCTTAGCTTTATCCTCCACACTAGCCTTGTGATAGAATTCAATAAATTGTTTGTAGCTTTGGAAGGTAAGTGAACCATGTTGTGCTAGATTTTTGATTTGGAATTAAAGCCACTTGTCTTTGATGAACATGGCATATGTTTTTGAGGTATGCCTACATTGGGTGGCCTCCATGGCTAGGCTTTCCATGGTGGAAAGTTGTACTTCTTTCTTCTGCAACTTCTCTTTTAATTTATGATTTTGTATTTGAAATTTCTCCCTCATGGTTGACTCTCTCAGCCTCAAGTCAGTCATTTCTTCACCCATCTTGAGAAATGGTTGACTTGAGGTTGAGAGAGTCAACCATGAGGGACTGCAAATAGGATGGGGACTACTTCTTTATTTTTCTAAATCAAATAGGATGGGACTACAAATTTAGTGAGGATGATTTGTCTTTGCTCAGAAAATTTATAGTAGGACCCAAGATTTGGCTAAGGATCAAGCTGTGGTAGCCCCTATGGTCCTTCCTCTCCCACTTGAGGTGTTTTGTATTTTCCTGTAGCATTGTCTCCCTATCTTGTAGCAGTCCCTCCTCTTCTTGTATAAATTCTCAACTTTCCTGTAGGAGGGAATATTCTTCTTGTTGCTACCTCATTTTATCTCCCCTAGTGTTTGGAATTCTTGGTGAGGTTTGGGTTTGTTTCCCTTTAGTTGTGAGGGAGGTCACTTCCTCAATTTTGTTTTGATATTTCTCAAGCTCCCACTCTTTTTGACTAGTTGATCCTTCAATAGTGATGGGAGTAGTAGTGGAAGGCTAAGGCTTCCCTTGCTTGAGCCCAATTCTCCTCCTCCTTGTGAAATACAAGGGCCCTTGCTTGGGCTTCCCCTTTTTTATTTTCACAGATGCTATACTGCCAAGGTGGAAGCCACCTCTTGTTCAATGTTTCCTTCTGAAAGGCTTACCTGTTGTTCTTATTTCATCTTCTTTTGAGGCCTAGGCATCTCTCCAAGGATTCATTTTGTTGCATTTGGTTTTTATTCTTCCCTTTCTTCTTCACTTCCTTCTCCCGTTTCTTCCTTATTCTCTTCCCCCTCCTCTTCTTCAGCAAAACTATGTGTTGTGGCCTCTTCATGTTCTAGCAGATCTTGCACTTCAGTTTCAATGAAGGCCCCCCTAACCATGTTTACAAATTCTTCCCATGACATAAGTTTCTTGACATGACTCAAAGCATCCATGACAATGATCCTATGAACCCATGATGAACAATGAAGTGATGCTTCCCTTCTCACTCTTTGGCTCATTTCTACTATGGACTAGAGAAGGAAATGGGGGATACTAAATTTGCTTGGGATAGGTAATTTGGCATGGAACCTCATCTCATAAAGTAGCCTAAACTGATAGGCATAAATAACACTAAGTCTTCCCTCGCAAGATATGTATTTTAATATGTTGCAGGCTATTTCATCCCATGGGTAACACAAGCTTTCCCTTCTAACTCCATTTTTATCCTCAATTGTCTTTTCTTCTGGGAGGAAGAAATTCTTTTTAGTTGTGATGGATTTTTTTCTATCCTCCTTTCCCCACCTTACTCCTAAATCCAATGTGGTCATCCTACTAATGAGTTCTTAATTTAAATCAATGACAAGCCCTCGCACAATGGTGGTGGACCTATCTTCCCCTTGAGGTTGAAGGTCCATGGTAATTTCATCATCATATCCTTTAATTCCCTCAAATAACTCCATCCACTAGTGGTTTGTGAAGATGTCCTTGACAGGAGCGTGTTGATGGATTATTTTTTATTTTGTGGGTTCCCTCCTATTAAAGCCTACTCCTAGGATTTCTTCTATGGCTTTCTCAATATTTTTCAAAGGATTTTTCTATCAATGGTCAATTTCTAAGCAGCCTAGGGTTTCTAACAAAGATGAGAGGAATTCTCCCCTTATTCTTACCAAAGGTAGGAGAATTATATGTCACATCCAACACAAATTTATCCTTCTACTAGCCTTTCACTCAAGAAAAAAAAGTGTTTGAAAATTTTCAATTTTAGGGGTTTGCTATAGGATGATTCTAGAGATAAAAATTTGCCATTTACTCCTTTTTGTGCAGGGAAGGTGAGGAGAATGCACTACTTACCCTTCTCTTGGAGACACCTTCATGGATTTGGAGTTTTGGAGGAACATTTGCACCAAATCAGGCCTTGTTCCACCTCTTGGGCCGATCCTGTAGCAATTGGTGAAAATCTTGTAGCACTAGTGACAATCTTATAACACTAGTGACAATCCTATAGCACTAAACCCAGATCCTGTAGTAGCTATTACTTGACCCTATATCACATCTGTAGCAGTCTATGGGACCCTTGGTGGTATTTATCTCGACCTCGACAACACAGTGGGCCTATCTTATTGTTTTTGGAATGAATCTCTTAGCACAAGTGAGGCTTGAGCCCACTTTTTATCCCTTTTTGTGGTTTATCGGTGGGCTCAGGGAATTGTGTTAGTTTGCCCCCACCTACTACCTATGTAACCTCCTCATGGACCCATTAGCCCACTCCCCAAAATCATCACCCTTTCTATTTTTTTGTTTTCTCTAGGTTGGATGAGAGAGAGAGTTAATTGTTGATCAATTTTTCGATGGGTGGACGAGATTGTTGGCCACTTTTATCCTACAAAAACCTACTTCCTTATGCATTTTAAACATTTTTTAACTATCATGCACTTAAAGGAAGACGTGATGAACTTCTTACTTGTGCCTACTTGAGGGTCTCGTCCTTTGCATGTTACTTCAAAAATAATGGCTAATCTACTAGCCTGTGGAGGTTCCACTTTCCTTACATATTGCTCCATCCATTGGCTTTATTTTGGGAAGAAGGTTTTTTTTTTGGTGTAATTTTTTTCACATGGACCTAACTAATCGAGGCTTGTCAACGCAGGTTCGATTGATGGTGGATCAAGTGTTGTTGGTGGTGGTGATGAACAATGATCCTATAGAAGCTTTGCAAAAGTCTTATAGCTACCCAAGATCAAGGAAATGAGTCTTCAATGCCTCCATGATTGTTGATTCTCCATTATGGTGCTTCCAACTTCTCCCAACTGTGGTCGTGTAGGGTTTGTGCAGACTGCTACAGGATTTCACTTCTTCTTGTAGCAATCACACAACTCCCTCCATGACCATAATATCCTTCAAACGATGCTCCCAAAATTTTTGATAATTCATGTTCAACCCATGGACAAGGATTAGAAAGATTGGTTGTGGTGAGGGTAATGAAAGAAGGGGTGAAAATGGGGATTTTTTACAGATAGAGATGAGTATTTGGGTGGAAAAGAAGCTAAATTGTGTGGAGGATGAATGATGATGGTTTGATGGACCTCCCCTTACATTCCTCTATGGAAGACATAAGATTTGAACCCTTTTTCTATGTCGATCACAATCTTCTAGCAAGCCTGGGACAATCTTATAGCACTCCAGGACTGAGGTAGAATTGAGTGAGATAGGTGACTTGGTGATGAAGGAACTTGGGAAAGATAGTGAAATGATGGAGGACATGCAGAGAGATAACTTAACAGATGGAAAAGTGGAGTTTTTGAGTTGTCTTCCCTGTTTTTTGTTCTCTTTGGGTTGTGAATAGAACCCTGTTAAAAAGCATGTTAACAATGTGATGTAAGGGCTCATTTTTCTTTTCTTTGTTCCTTTTTTCTCTTTATTTTTTTTTTAGACATGCAAGTTGCCTCAGAGGAGGTTTTCAACCTACAAGACTACCCCAGGTGCCTCAAAGGAGGTTTTCACCAGGGGATATTTTCGTTATTTCTTCTTTCTTTTCTCTTCTTTTTTCTTGACCCTTTGACTACCTCATAGAGGTTTTCATCCCTATGGTTTGTCATGGGTTTTCCTGAGGTGCCTCATGGAGTTTCACCTATGCTTCTTATTTTCTTTTCTTTTCTTTTCTATTTTTTCCCTTTTTTTGTTTTTCTTTTTATTCTTCTATTGATCAGACACTAGATTAACTAAAAGATGTGAGACCCCCAATCACATTCAACTCCTTCCTTATTGAATTGGTAAATTCCTCCTTTGACAGATGTCTTTTGTAGAGTTTCAATCAGTAGTCATTTACTAAAAGTGGAATTCCTTCTTCGTCAATTATTTTAATCTTTACAAAGCCATTTTCATGACATTTTTCCACCAAAGAAGGTCCTAACCATCTTGTCGTCAACTTTCCCTTAAATTCCTTGAATCTTGATTCATATAGTAGGGCCGAATCACCCTCTTTGAAAGCTCTTTATTTGATGTTTTTGTCATGCAAAATATTCTTCTGCAATTGAACCACCTTTGTATGCATGAGGACCTGCAGTCTAAAGTCATTAAGGGCATTGAGTTGTTGCAACCTCTCTTACTGAGCATTGGTGATGTCCAAATGAATTATCCCAATGAAATCCACGCCCCACTTGTCAAATGGCTCAAGAGCCACATGAGGTTGTAGGGGAATTTCATCCTTTGGTTTGTGCTTTCCCATCCTTTGGCATTCATCACATCTGGTAGTGTACCTCCTACATCTTGTTGTAGAGTGGGCCAATAGTAGCTAGCTTGGAGAATTTTGAACGTTTTCCTCTTGGTAGAAAAATGGCCTCCACAAGGTCCATCATGGCATGCTGAGAGGATGTCAAAAACCTCATCCTCCCTTACACATCTTCTCAAGATCTTATACGGTCCCAATTTGAAGATATTTCCCCCAATCTAGGTGAAAGGGGCACATCCAAGTGAAAGGGGAACTCTTTCTAACATTTTTTCTCTTCTCCTTGGACGATATATTAGGATAGAATCTTCTAGCAACCAAGAAATTTGTTATATCAGCAAACCAAGGAAATAGTAGTGAAATAGCAAATAGGTTCTCATCTAGAAGCTAATCATATATCATCTCTTCATTTTCTATAGGCAATGTTAGTCTAGACAAAAAATCTACAACCATGTTTTCCTTTCTTGGCTTATCAACAATGGTTAGATCAAATCGTTGCAACACTAATAACCATATAATGATCCTAGCATTGACATCAGGTTTATTCACTAAAAAATTTATGGTTTCATTATCAATATGAACAAAGACTTGGTACCCAGTCATATAATGCCTAAACTTGTTCAAGGAGTGCACAACAACAAAGAGCTCTTTTTCAGTAACTGTGTAATTTCCTTCGTATTTGAAGAGGTTCTTACTAATGAAGTATATGGCATAGGGAAACTTGTCTTCCACTTGTCCCAAACTTTCTCCTACAACCTTGTCTGATGCATTGGTGTGGTTATGGAAAGGAAATGCCCAATTGGGACCTCTAAGAATTGGTGCAATAGTTAATTTCTCTTTCATCTCTTCAAATGCCTCTTGAAATTTATAAGTCCAACAAAATATGAATCCTTAGTCAACAATACAAACAAAGGTGAAGCCAACTTGTTGAAATCCTTAATGAATGTTCCGTAATATCTAGCTAGCCAAATAAATCTTCTAACATCCCTTTGTTTCTGAGGGACATGGACCCTTTTGATAATGTAAATATTGTTAGGGTCAACTTGGATCCCTCCCTTAAAAATGAAATGACCTAGGACAATCCATACATTCATAAAAAATTCACACTTCTCATGGCTTAGTGAGAGATTCATTTCAATGCATTTCTTTAATACTTTAGACATATTGGAAATAGCTTCTTGGAAATCATTTCCATAAGGGGTGAAGTCATCCATGTATATTTCAACTATGTCATGCACGATATCAGCAAAAATACTCAATATTACCCTCTAGAATGTAGCATGGGCATTACATAAGCCAAATAGAAGGACCCTATAGGAAACGGTCCCCCATGCACATGTGAAGGTGGTCTTGTCTCGATATTTTAGGTTGATCTGGATCTAATTATACCCACTAAATCCATCCAGGAATGAGAAGATCTTCTTCCCTGCAAGTCCATCCAAGCCTTGATCAATGAAGGGTAAGGGAAAATGATATTTCTTTGTAGCCATGTTGAGTTCCCTATAGTCAACACAGATCCTCCACTTCCCATTTTTCTTGGGTACTATGACAAGAGAAATACCCATTCATTATCTAAATTGGGGTAGATGAATACTACATCCAATATTTTTTACAATTCTTCCTTCACTGTGCCTTTAATGACAAGGTTCATTCTCCTTTGAGGTTGGTACATAGGTTTACATTCATCTTTAATGTAAATATGATGGGTACAAACTGAGGTATGTGGTGGGCTCCAGTATTTCAGCAATAATGCTGCAACTCCTGGGACTCCCTTCTTTACTTTTATCAACCTAGTAGTTCATAACAAACTTGGAAGCGACAGTGCTATATGCACAAGTACTAGCTCTTGTCGCAGGCTGTCACTAGATCAACTGGCACAAGTCTGCTAGGAGCTTAAGCCAACTTCTATGAGCTCTTAGAAGAAGCTTTTAACTATGATAGATGATAGCTAACTCAAAGGAGGCTAATCTACTAGCAGAAAGAAGCTGAAAGCTGAAAGGAAATGCAAACCCTAGCAAACCCTAATTTTAACAACTAACCCTACTAGTGCAAGAAAAAGGATGAAAGATACAGAAATGGATGCCATTGACTCTTGGAAAGGTAAAGTGCATGTGTCTAAGCTACTTCTGAAGGAAAATATGGAAAAAAACATCTTTTTGTACTTTTGAGTAATTTTGCAAAATTATTATGCATGTGCTTTAACGATTTTTTACTGTGCAGAGGTTGATTGGCGAAAGGAAATGGAGTGGGAGCTTGTAGGAGGTTGGGAAGGTGAGAAGAGGGCATAAGGGGTCCCTATCACCCTTCCAAAGAGTTTCATAGTGATCAGATCTCGAAAAACTGCTCATGTGATCTTCTACAGGAAGTCTGCAGGGGTTCTACAGGATGTTCTATAGGAAGATCCGAAAGAGGATTTTTGAGGGTTGATGGAGGAAAAATGGTGGGAAAGTGGAAATGGAGGATGGATAAGGATGTGAAGAGGTCTAGGACCTGGTAAATGAGGCTAAGGAGTGATGAAGATGATTGGATTTGTTCAAGGATGGAGGGAGCAATGTTGCACAAAAATGTAGAAATTAGGTCAAATTAGAAAAGTGTGGCAAATGGAGGGAAAGAATCTGGAATTAGGGGTTGGAGCAGGTGGTATGATGGAGGAAGGATAGAAAAGGAGGTACCATAGATGATCTACACACTATTTCTCAAACTAATCGAAGAAATATTAGAAAAACAAGAGATCTAACTATTTTGACCTAATCTGACCTAGAAACCAGAACCATGATGAGCAGAAGTTTATTGACAGAAAATCATGCAAGAAAACTACGGAAACTAATAAGAACAGATCTAAACATGCAAGTACAATTGGTATCAATTTTTCCAACTAAAAATCTAACACTAGCAATTGCATTAAAAGGCAAAAACAGTGTTTTTGTGGCAGTGTATGCCTTGGTCTCAGCTCATGGTCCCAAGGAGGGAGAGATGAGATCAAGGATTTATTGATGGAATTTTTGTAGATATTTCTATTACCAAACCCTCAAATCAACCTGGAGCATGAAAAACTATCTCAATCATAAAAAACGATCTAAGTAACAAAGCAAGATTTCAATCTAAATAACATAAATTATTCTAGGAATGCAGCGAAGACACATAAAAGTACACAAAGGAGGTATTAGGCACTTGGGTTGGGCCCAACCCCAAGAGCTACAGCCTCGTAAGAAATATGAGAGCTAGCGCAAAGCTGGTTTCATCTTTATTGATCAAGAAATAATAGTTACATCCCAAAAACTGTCTACAAGAAAAAGCTTGAAAATGTGCTGAAATGCAGAGCTAAACTACTGACTAAAATCTAACTAACATCTGACTAACTCATGCCTAACCAAAATAAGGACCTAAGCCTTCTTATTTATACAAATTGAGGATCCCAACAGTCCTCCTAAACTTTAGGAACTCGGCTGCCAAAACTTGAAGTGAACAACAACTTTACTAGCCCTTGCTCGGTTGTCCTTGTGATAATCGATGTGGTGGCCCTTGAACTTCGAGCTGCTGGTGGAGAATTTGAGGTAAGGGCTCATAAATGAAGGTGAAACCTTCCTACAAATCCTCTCCCTTGTTCTTCCACGAATTTGGCTGCCAAGTGCTCATTAAAACCTTTGATTTTGTCTCAAAATTGACCAAAAAACTGCATAAAGAACACATTAGACTTTTTGGCATAACGACTAACGCAATTCACTCTATTAGCATAAATATAATAAAAAACTTGCAATAAAATAATGAGTATGGTGGATTAAGTTGAATTAGGAGGCTAAATGAGCCCATATAATTACCCATTTCTGGGGCTCATTAGTATGCACCGCTTTCATTTCCTTATAGTCCCAAGAAAAATAATCAAGATGTTGTCTCAATATAGTGTATAGTTTCTCTTCTTGTTCTACTGAGAGGGAAGGGTTGATTTTTAAGGTTTTGGATGGAATTATTTCCATAATCTTAGCATGATCTTGATCAGGATTGGAAGTGAACATTTCATCCCATGGAATTTTCTCAGGTTTCCCTAAGGATTCTTCTACTAGCTCACCGATTAACATGGCAACAACAAACTGATTTTGCAAGAAGTTTTCAATAAGGTCATCCTCATCTAGCTGCATGCTTCCTACAGTAGTGTCTAATGTACAAAATGGGTAGATGGATGACTAATAAAAATATCCCTCCTCTTCCTCTACCCAAAAAGGTAGGTCATACTCAACAAGGGGTTGAGAAGGGGATATAATACAAGTTGCTTTGTGAGATGCCCATTTTTTATAATCATCTTTCTATCCCTGCACCTAATGTAATCATTAGGAGTGGCTAACCAAGGTCTCCATATAATGAGAGGGTACCCATTAAACTTGGTTTTGGGTTGGAGGACAAATAATTTTGTGGGCTACTCCTAGGAGTCAATAGAGACCATCACATCCTCAATAACTCCCTCGGGGGCTATTTTTCTACAAGCTGCAACATTATAGTGGTCTTTCTCAAGGCTCCTTGGAGGTTGAGCTTCAACATAGTTTCCTTGGTCATAATATTGATTGCAGTCCCAAGGTCAATCAGTGTTTTGGGGATTATGATAATATTTATGTGCTCATCCACTACCGAGCTACCAAGATCAAGGTACGTTGGAGAGAAAATCCTCCCAAGCATTAGATCACACAGCTACCCAACAACAGTAATAGTGGGGGCATCTATTTTTCTTCTTCTAGGCCTCTTGAAATACTCTTCCCTGATAAGCTTATTGTAAATGGGGACATATTTGATGGTATGGATAAGGAGTATTTTAACACTCAAGTTCTTCAGTTCTCCCATAATTTCATACTCTTATGGGGTGCGTTGTTTAGGTTGTACCAACCTCTCAGGATAGAGAGGCATAATGTCTTGAGCGACACTATCTTACTTCTCTTGTTCAAGGTCTTCAAGTGGAGAAGGTGGGTGAGAATGTAGAAGTACCTTCCGAGACCTAAGGTTGATCTCCTATATCTCCACAATATAAGTAGGATAGGATGTTTCCCCGCTATAAACATATTGGCCCTACTTGTTGTTCGGGTTCAAATTGGGTGCCCAAGCATCTAGGGTTACCTAGGTGGATTATTGTGGGGTAGTTGTGGTTATGGTGGAGGAGGAGGAACTAAGGAAGGAGATTGGGCTTCCTAAGGCCTCCATCCTTTTGAAGGGTTACCCCATTGAGGAGGTTGAGGTTAGTATGGCTGGAAGGGTAGATTGACATGCGAAGGAGGATGCTGAGGGAAATATGACCAAGGAGAGGGAATAGACCAAGATGAGTGAGATGGAGGATACCAAGGCTGAAAAGGTGCATTCTAGTTTGGATTCAAAGAAGGAAAATGTGCACCTTGCATGCATTATTAGTATGGCCACGGGTCTTGCGGCCTCCTTTGGTTGATGAAGTAGAGCTACTCAAATCCACTCTCTGCCCCTTGATATATAGTCTTCAAGCCTAGAAGAGAGGGACATTTATGAGTTTCATGGTTTCCCTCACAAACAAATCAGACCTCTATGACATTTAGTGGGCACTCATTTCTAGGGTGCCTCTTGGTGCATCTAGGGAAAAATATAGCTAGTGCCCTTTCTTCCTATTACTGCTTTTTTTTTATTACATAGTATCCATTTGCAAGGCAAAGGTGTGCAACATCTCACACTTAAATTCTTCTAGCGTGCTCCTTATTTCATGTTTGATGGTTGAAGTAGAGGGAGAAGAGTTGATCATGCCTTCACTAGACCTACCCTTCTTCTTGCAACCCTATAATGATTCTTGAATATTGTCTTTATGTCTTCAAAATTTAGGTGGTAAATATCTCCACTAGACAACATATTAAGGGTCTCCATCAAATCCTCCCTAATCCCTCGGAGAAGTACAAGCTTGAAGGATTATGGGTCAAGGGTGCAGTTAGCTCTTTTGTAGTTGAGTTGAAATCTCTCTTCATAATACTCTAAGGATTCATCTGGCCCTAAGGTCATCCTAAATATATCTTCTTTTGTTTCCCTTGACCTATAGTAGTCCCTGGATATTTTATTTAAGGCTTGCTACATTTGAGCCTACTTGTTGATGTTTCCTCCTTCTAAGCTCTTGAACCAACGCAAGGTTGTATCCTTGAGGGTGGAAGGGAACAACTTAAGCTTATTATCATAATAAAGTGTAGTCATAGGTTCTACAAGCCACATAAAACTCGAACATGAATGTATCAGGGTCTTTAGAGGCTAGGCCATGGAAGTGTGGGAGAGTGGTGGGACTTATTCTTTTCATTCTGGCCTCCCCATTTGTTTCTTGGATAGGAACAAGCTTAGTCTGCCTGTTCTCTGTCATGTTGTGGGTAGCTGATATGGGTTCTTCCTCCCCTATAAATGCTACTTTATGAAACGTAAATGCTAACCTATTTTCATAAATGTAAATGCTACACTACTTGCCTGAATATAAAGGATACAATACTTGCAGAAATGTAAATATTGATCTTTTTTCAGAATGTAAATGTTGCATTAAAAGGAAACCTAGTATATGGAATGGAATTAATGGTGCTTAAAATAGAAACCCTAGCTTAAGAAGCATAAAACAAATACAACCAACCTAATTTATCTTGCATAAAGGAAAGAGAATGTAATCAATATTTAATCACTATATTCCAAAGAGATTGGATCTAGTGACAAAGTTCATTAGATACTTCATGAGGCAATTAAGAAAATCATCATTGTGTTCTCCAATTCATAATCTATCCACTAACCCTAATTGTTGAAGTGGTAAAAAGGCAAGTACTAAGGTGTCTTTAGTCTTCCTCAGTCATGGTTTCATATCCTAGGGGATATTATTCAAGGCTAGGAGGCAAAAATAAAGCTTCAAGGGAAAATTTGGTCAAGTTTACACAGTTCTATAGGATGCTACATGACAAGATTGGATTCGTGAGAATTCTGATGGTGAAAAAGGCGATCCAAAGCTACGAAATGGTAATAGAGGGTATATGAAGGTTATATGAGGTCCTTTCCAAGATTATTTTCCTTCATGGGTCCATCTTGCATAAGAACCAATGCACACAGTGGCCTTCAATAACCTGGAAATGTACTCTTAGTGAACAACGTTTTGAGTGATTTTTTGAGGTCGATTAAAGGGAGATGTTGGTGGGATAATGAGTGTAAATGATAATTCCAACCCTGCAGATAAAAATAGTCCTTGCACACCACAGAAAATTACACAATTTTTCCAAACAACTAAAGCATGTTAACAATGTAAATTGCAGAAAATTGAAATGAGAGAGAAAGGATGAGTTGAATTTTATAGGGAATATAATTATTGCATTGAAATACAACCTATCTGGAATTATCCAAAAATCCTACATCCACGAGAGTTTATACTTCATGTTCTCAAAGAAAACTACTAAACCAATCTGTTATGAAACCGGCTCACAAAAAGATAGAAAAGATAGATCAATGCCTTATAATTCAGCCTCTTTGAGGGGACAGCCTACAAATGAACAATTATTGGATGATACAAATGATTAAACCTCCTATATATATGAGTCTAAGGTGTCACAATATAATCAAGCCGACATAACAGTAATAACATAAGGGCACAACAATAACAATAGTGGGTTTCTATGGGGCACACTAATAACAATATGGGGACAATAGGGACACAATAATAACAATAAGGGATGCAATGAACAAAGTAAGGGGGA